>MU185338.1:0-77704 GCA_016904865.1 Pissodes strobi
TCCATAGCGGATTTTCTACAGGGTTTTCGATTTGTCCTAAAACATTAGTTTTTTTACATTTCTTAATGTTTCTAGCTTCATATCTCTACAATCTTAAAGTAAATAGGCGTTTAAGATGCGGAATGCTTCAAGATTGGGTTAGTCTCGTGCGAAAAGGTCAAGCGGAATCAAATCCGGAAATCTGGCAGGTCAGTCCATCGTTTTTTTCTACCAATCCTCCTATTTAGAAAATAATTATCATCTAGCCAAGTTTCAACTGAAAGTGGGAAATTTGGTGGAACGTCATTTCGTAAAAAAAGTAGCTGATTTTCATTGACACATCAATTGTCTTCTTTGTCCAGATGATTTTCTGTACTCTGCATAAGGGATTTTTTCGCAGCTCTAAGGCGTTTAATTTGTTGGATATCTGAAGATTAGTTGGGATTAATATCATGCGAAAAAATCAAGTAGAGTCAAAACTGTAAATCTGGCAGGCCACTCTGTCGTTTTTTTAATTTGGTGGAACAGGATCTCATTGAAAAAATGGCTGTTTTTCATTGACATCTAAATTACCTTCTTCGTTCAGTTATTTTTCCACATTTTCCATAACGGACATTCCATTACAGGGTATTCGATTTGTCCTAAAACATTATGTTCTTAAATTTTTGGAATATTTCTAGCTTTATATCTCTCTCTCTCATCTATCTCTGGTCTTATGCGAAAAAGTCAAGCGGAATCAAATCCGGAAATCTGGTAGGCCAATCAATCGGTTTTTTTTCTATCAATCCTTCTATTTAGAAAATAATTATCATCTAGCCAAGTTTCAACTGAAAGCGGGACATTTGGTGCAACGCCATTGCGTTAAAAAAGGAGCTGATTTTCATTGACACATCAATTGCCTTCTTTGTCCAGGAAATTTTCTGTACTCTCCATAAGTGTTTTTTGCAGCTCTACGGCGTATAAATTGTTGGATATATTAAGATTAGTCGGGATTAATATCATGCGAAAAAACTAAGTAGAGTCACATCTGGAAATCTGGCAGGCCACTCTATCGTTTTTCTAATGTTGGGAAACGCGATCTCGTTGAAAAAAATTATTGCTGTTTTTCATTTACACCTGAATTGCCCTCTTCGTCCAGCTATTTTCCCACATTTTCCATAGCGGACTTTCTACAGGATTTTCGATTTATCCTAAAACATTTTCTTACATTTTTTAATGTTTCTAGCTTTATATCTCTACAATTTAAAAGTTAATAGGCGTTTAAGATGCGGAGCATAATGGTTCAAAATTGGGTTAGTCCCATGCGAAAAAGTCAAGCGTAATGAAATCCGGAAATCTGGCAGGCCAGCCCATCGTTTCTTTTTCTGCCAATCCTCCTATTTAGAAAATATTTATTATCTTGCAAAGTTTCAACTGAAAGCGCGAAATTTGGTGGAACGCCATTTCGTTAAAAAAGTGGCTGATTTTTATTGACACATCAATTGCCTTCTTTGTCCAGATGATTTTCTGTACCCTCCATAAGTGATTATTTGCAGCTCTAAGGCGTTTAAATTGTTGGATGTCTTAAGATTACTTGGGATTAATATCATGCCAAAAAATCAAGGGGAGTCAAATCCAGAAGTCTAGCAGGTCAGTTTGTCGCATCTCTTCAAGGGGCCCAGCTACCTGCCAATTTCTTGGTGACACAATAGGGTGTAGCGAAGAGTGCCCTAAAATATTAGATTAGATTAGGTTAAAAAGTAATAATGCTCAATTAAAGGAAACGATAACAGTCACATGGTTTGCTTAATACTGACAAAACTGGTGAAATCTTCAATTTAAGCCGACCGTATATACTAGTCGAGCTACCTATTGAAGAATCGTTTAAAAGTCACCACTACGGAAGAACATCTTAAATATATTACCCGCTAACAGCATTCTTTAGGATGAGGACAAGCTCGATGAAAAGAAAACTTCTGCAATTATTTTGTAAAGTGATTTGTGGTCGTGCATCTGCGCCTATATAAAGTAAAAATATATCGCATGAAAAGGATTCCTTTTATAGTAATTATCACGTATGCGAGGACTTAAGGGGATTGGCTCAGGACGTTCTTGGTTTTTAAAAAAGTTAACTTTGATTGAACTTGAATTTAGCTACTTTGGTAAGCAAAGGAGGGAATGTTGTTAGGGGGATCGGGGGAGGGAGATTATACTTGTATTACCTCGAACGGTGGTGCTACGTATAGAAAATAGAATCAGTAATCTCATTTGGACAATATCCCATGTTGCGAAGAGACGTCGAAGAGTATCAGTATCTCAAGAAACAGCAAGCTCATCTAGCCAAGACTGAAGCTCTGCCATTTTAAATTATCGTATATTGTATTACAACGAAATGATGAGATAATGAACAGTGTTTCGAGGAATAAAAAAATGGCTAAAACCTAGTGTTTAGCAGAGTTTTTCATTCTTCATCATGAAGGCTCACGCAAAATCCATTTCCACCACCGATAAGAATTATTAGTGCAAAATCACTTAAACTTATTGAAACAACTATCAACTTAGATGAAGAATTATTAAATAATAAATTTTAGAATTTAGCAGTTTTTCACTAAATTTTAAACTGGACTTATATTTACTAAAATTGATATACATGTTGATTACTTAGTGCAATCCGCTAAACTGAATTGAAGATAGAAACCCACTTGAAGTGAAAAAATATGATAAAATAAAGAAATTCTAATATTAGTTATGGTCCTCCGCTACTGGTACTATACTTGACGGAAAATATTCTCTTGATACATTTGCTAATTTTACGACCCTATTGTGCTCCATAAACCCATTTTAGTAGATAATAATTATTGTTCCAAAGCTAAATTGATTATTTGGCACGTTACGTTGAACTTTAAGCGCTAGGAATGTACGAAAAGCACACACACACGTTTCGTCACACAGATTACATCATGTTCGATAGTTTTCAATCGGTTTCATTGTTCGCCGCCATAGCAGAAGTAATTTCGGTGTCATTCGATCTCCGAGTTTCTCTTTCGCGAAATATGCCTTTGTGCGATTAATTGACATATCGTTTCACAACAATGGCCGTTTTGTTTTTCACCGGTAAAATATGCGCTCGCTCTCGTAAGCAGCTGTCGAGTGAAAGTCACATAAATGTGGGTGTAGGTCTGGTTACTGTCATTTTTTTTACTTGCCGACAACAGGATACGTATTGGGAGAAAATATGAATTCAAATATTCATTTACTGTTGCTAGACTCATTATAGGTGCAGAATCCATCAAAACAGTATTACCTACACATCAGAATATGCAGCTATACTGCCTCGTTATTCCTGTTTTGAAGAATACTACAAAATGAACTTATATGCTATTTTTCAGTAGGTTCCTGTTAAATTCGAAATCTAAACATTGTCTTCGGGTTAGATTGGAGGGATTTCTCTTTATCGATATGCAAGCCAATTCCCAATCCAATACGTTTATTTATTTGACGCAGGCAGGCAAGGCATTAAAGAACAACGAATCCAACATGGTCGCAAATGCGGATGTCAGTGAAAATTGCTCCGTTAAATTACGCGAAAAACGTGATGAAAAGTGCAAATCAATGTGTGTACATTGTAACAAAAGTGCCTCAACCGCTGTACAATGTGGAAAATGTTTAAAACATTTCCATCCATCATGTCTAATACAGGCTGCAACGCAAAAATCGGCCTCATGCCGGCACGTGCTTTCGTATGTCGGTGATGATTTTTGAGAAAGTGAAAAGTGCCTCTATGAAACGATCATCAAGAATTTAGAGGAAATGAACCCAATTCTGATGGAAAACAACCGTTTTCCAAAGGAAAACCAGGAAATTCTTCAAGATAAAATTAAAAAATCCAAATTTGAGGTTGGGAGACTGTCAATACTCCCGCAAAAACCATTTGTCACGCCGATGCCTGCGCCATCTCCATCAGCAACGAGTACGTCAGTGTCAAAAAAATCAGAAACTGATCTTCTTTCTCTTCCCTCTCGTGTTGCTAGTGGGCAGGGGCAACAGGAAAAGGGGACAGAACCCAAAAACCAGAAGAGGAGAAATTTCAACGTCAAAAATGTTAACAGTGATAATACCAACAGTGTTGACTTTGACGTCCGCATCAAAACAAAAACAAATTCCTCAGAATTAAACAAAAAGTCTGATGAGGAAATTAATAAAATAAATTCAAAGGAAAATAAAAACAATGATGGATTTCAAATAGTCTCCTACAGAAAAAAGTCTGTGCGAAATAGGCCAAATCTAAAAAAGGGTTTAAATACCGACCCTGATGACCTACTGAAGAAGATTGAAAAATCCTGAATTTTCGTTTCTGGATTTGCTCCCGAAACAAGGACTGAAGATGTGACCAATTACCTGAACAAACACAATCTTGGGGAGGACTGCTCCTGTGAAAAAATGGTTACCAGAAAGGACAACCGATACAGCTCTTTGAAACTTGGGGTCCCTAGAAAAAATGAGGGTGCTGTCATGTCAGCGGACTTGTGGCCTTTAGAAGCGAGAATCAACCATTTTCTCCGTGTGCAACGCCAGAGGCTCCTCACCAGAAATCAATAGAGGTAACTGAGAAGGATACTATAGGTTTAAGTTCATCTGTTAATAAACCAATGACTGTTAGTAACAATGTTTTAAGAATTATTCATTTTAATGTTCAATCTATTAGAAATAAGTTTTTAGATTTTGAAGTACTCCTCAATGAAACACTAGCAGATTGTCTTTGCTTGAATGAGCACTGGCTGGTGCCTGGAGAATTGGAGAGGGTTCCTCTTGGGAACTATACGGTCATTTCTGGTTTTTGCAGGTCGGATAAGTCTGGAGATGGTACATGTATTTATATAAATAACAAATTAATATCTTCCTCTTTAGGGTTAGAAAATATGTCAGAAGAACAGCACTGTGAAATCTCTGGTATAGTGTTGGAAAAGTTCGATGTACGGATCGTTACAGTATATCGCTCTCCAAATGGTAGCTTTGACAAGTTTCTTAACATACTCACGCAACCTATGGCTAAGTTGAGCGGTTCCACACCAATAATTATTACAAGTGATTTTAATGTACATTTTAATGAGAGGGGTGTTAGGGCGCTGAGTCTTTGTAACTTACTCAGATCATTTAACTTAAAGAAGACTGTGAAATTCAATACACGTCTAAACAAATAATGTCTCGACAATGGTTTTACAAAATATTGATTGTAACTTAACCTCATCTGAACCACTGGATTTCACACATGTCTCTGATCACATTGGTATATTATTCAAATGCAAGCAATGTAGTAAAGAATCTCAGCTCAGAATAAACTACAGACCAATTACAGACTTTGGTCTTTTTACCCTTTACAACAAACTTGAGTCTAGTGATTTTGACTTTATTAGCAATAACTCCCTTGATATTGAAGAAAAGTTTAGAGTGTTTATTGACTTAATATCAGAAACCATGGATAGCTCCTTTCCACTAAAGTCCAAACTTATTAGTACACATCAAAAAGAATCAAAATTAGGCTGGTTTGATAATGACTTAAGAGATCAACGTGAGATGTAAAATTTTCTTATTTCATTGAATAAATCATATCCTAATTTAATAACTAAGAAACAATTGTTGGAACCCAAAAAGGATTATCATAAGGCAATTTCAGCAACAAAAATTCAGGCCAATGACAATTTTGTAAGTAATTCAAGTAATCCACAAAGGGCAAAGTGAGACTTAATTCAAAACAAGTGCAAAAATCAACTCAAGCCAAATACCTCACTTAGTGCTAACAACTTTTAATGATCACCTAAATAAAATATCAGTTAACAGTGTTCCTGAGTTTGAATTTAAGGATGTTAGTTACAATGATGTTATGGATGCCATTTCATCGTTAAAAAATAGTAAAAGTAAGGACTGCAATGATATTAATACAAAAGCAATCAAAACTATACAAAATGTAATTATTGCACCCTTGACAAAACTATCCTGTTATGTGTTTCCAGCAGTCCTTAAAATTGCAAAAGT
Source organism: Pissodes strobi (assembly GCA_016904865.1). Lineage (NCBI taxonomy): Eukaryota > Metazoa > Arthropoda > Insecta > Coleoptera > Curculionidae > Pissodes > Pissodes strobi. Next base: position 5,992 of record MU185338.1, read on the forward strand.
TATTCCCCTTTATAAAGGAAAGGGCTTTCTACATGACTATACCAACTATCGCCCAATATCCCTTTTACCAATTATATCAACAGTGTTTGAGCTCCTTATGAAAAATCAAATGGTTGAACATTTTGAGTCTAATAATATTTTTTCGGTCAGCCAGTTCGGATTCAGGAAAGTAACAACAACCAGCTTGGCAATTAACCACCTGACAGGCAATATTCTGGAGGGCTTTCAGAATCATCTGGATACTTTCCTGGATCTCACCAAGGCATCTGACTGTGTGTCACACGGTATTCTCCTGGAAAAGCTGATTTTCTATGGTTTTCGTGGCAATGCAGTTTCATTGATTGCCTCATACCTCTCAAATAGGTTCCAGTATGTGTCTCTTCACCAGGATTGTTCCTCTAGACTGCCTTTAAGTTTTGGAGTTCCACAGGGATCGGTACTACTATTTCTCGTGTATATAAATGATCTTGCTTATTGCCAACACAGAGCTAGCACTGTTTTATTCGCTGATGATACCACATATTACCAAAGCTATCATCGATCTGAGATATATGATCTTGATCTCGAAAACACAGAAAGAGAGATACGTGAATGGTTCTTGTCCAATAAACTATATCCCTCAATAACTCAAAATTACAGATTATGAACTTTACACTTAGGAAGATGCCAACTGAATATCCACTTTTGGCAAACTGTGCTGCAGAGGTTAGATTTTTTGGGGTTTGTCTGGATCCGGGACACACTTGGGAAAATCATACCATCAATCTATCCAAAAAGCTATCTCAATATCTCTTTTTGTTTCGAAATCTTGTGAGGGTGACTTCGAGACAAACTGTTTTGATGGCTTATCATGGATACTTTCACTCAAATATACCATATGCCATCTTGTCATGGGGGCATTCCTGTCATGTAGAAAAAGTCTTTGGACAGCAACGCAAATGTGTTCGCATTATGTGTGGATTGGGTTAAATCTATAACTGTCGTCAGTGCTTCATAAATCTGAGAATTCTTACCCTACCATGTAAATATATATATTGGAATGTCTATTGTACATTAAACAAAATATTCATCTCTATAGAACCCATCACGACATTCATGATTATCCTACTAGGAACAACGAGGGTTTGGTTCCGGACTTTAACCGTCTTAAGAGAACCAGGGATGGCACTAGATACCTTACAGTACCCTTTTTTAATGAACTGCCACCAAATGTTAAAACACTCAGTAACAGCCAGTTTAAAATTAAAATTAAAATGTTCCTAATTAACGGTGCTTTTTACACTTTTGAGGAGTACTTTGCTTCAAATATTAATATTTTATGAGTTTTAAAGGTGTATGTTTTTTAGCTGTAGTTTGTCTTTTACTATTTTAATGTCATTTTAATGAATTTACCCTTTTTTAAATTGTATGATTAGGTAATAATTGTAATGCTTGTATGATAAATTTATTGTTATATAAGTTAGATTATTGATAGTTCGAATTTGACTTGTAAAAATGTGTTTTAGACATGTATTATTACCAATAAATTTGATTGATTGATTGATTGAATTTGATTCCGTAGTAGGATACTCCATTTCGAGACCTAGAAAGCCTCGGATATGGTGTCACTAAGGAGTTGTTATTTCTGGCGTAGTGTTAATGAGTATCAGCATGAGTCATAAACCAGGAAAGGCTTTTCTTGACCAATACTAGGCATACCAGAATATATCCCTCGATTTATCCACATGACAGTTCAGTTGTTTGAAGTGTAGTCTACAGCACTCTCTATAACTCAAATGAGCTATCATTTTTATACACTTGCGTTGCAACGCAAATATTTTAGGCATATGCTCAGAGTGACCTCAATTAATGAGACAGTAAGTCATTATAGAGTGAAATTACCAAAAGTAAGCAGCCCTGAGTGTGCAGGTCGACACTGAGCCAGACAAACTATGGATAAGGAATAGGCACCTTGACAATTTGGAGGACAATTCCTCAATGTGAGATTGCCAAGTCAATGCTCCATCCAGACTGATGCCAAAATTTGCTGTTGCACCCAGGACTTAATGTCTCTAAGGGAGAATATTATATGTTGAGTTTTGGCCTCATTTAAGCATAGTCGACATGATATCGCCCATTCCCTTAGATTAGCATATGATTCGTCCACACGGAGAGCAAGGTTAGATACACTTGAATCAGCAATCAGAGATGTAGTGTCATCAGCATACACACAGAACATAGAGTCAGGATCACAGCTGGGCAGATCATTAGCATACACCAGAAAGAGAATAGGCCCAAGAACCGTACCTTTGGTACTCCTTACGCCAGCATTAAGCTCCGAGACCTACCACCCTCAAAATAGACAAACTGACTTCTATCTGTCAAATAGGACTGGAACAGCTTAATACTATTAAGATCAAATTTTTAGTATTCGAGCTTCTAAAGAAGTATATCATGCTCTACACAATCAAAAGCACTTGGCAAATCATGAAATGTAGGTCAGCCGAGTGTAGGCCACTCTCAAAGCTCTTAAGTATCTTCTCACATACATCCCTGACTGCCGAACCAGTGGAGCGTCGCCGCTTAAGCACATGCAGTGATTTTCATGTAAAACGGTGCATTTTGTTCAAAATATTCCTCAATCTGAATCTTAAGCAGTCTCTTAAAAATCTTGCCAAAGATTGGAACAAGCGAAATAGGCCGGTAGTTTTCAGCATCCATTCTAGAACCTTTTTTATGAATGAATATGACCTTAGCAATCTTAAGAGATCCCAGAAATATGCCCTCAGAAATAGCCAAGTTAACCTGTTTTGTTAGTGGAACAATAATCAAGTTTCATGTTAAAATCATAAGGGTCTTTACTTGGGCTATTGCTCATATTGACGCACCTGACTGTAGGTTACCTCACCAAAAGAAAAGACAGGTCTACAAGGACCAGTCAGATAGTTTATAGGGTTGCTAGAAAGTAGAGGAAATGTTACTAAAGAAGCTCATAAAATCCCCCATTGTCGCTTCATTATCAAGCTTTTTCAAATATTCGTCGAGTTATTGTGCTGTGAGGAGTATTTACTTTAACGTGTGATGCTGAGTATTTACTCATCAAATGGAAAATCTTTGAAGCAGTAAAATTGATGAATATTCGATTCGCCCGTTCAGAAATCTATGGAATATTTCGAGGTTTAGGCTGTTATCTAAAGGATGTTGCCTCGGATGTTGGTGAAGAAACACTAGCTCACATTGAGCTTAGGCATCGTTGCCAAGCTTTCTCACATATCCTTGGGAAGGGAATTTGTTTCTAGCTAAAAGCGTCGTCAAAAAGACAACAACCACCGTAATATTTAAATATATGTGGCTTAGAGAGCCCTTAACCTCTTCAAGTAAGAATTTCGGATTCTGAAACCTTGTTTCATGTAGATTCAGTGGCTAATGGCTGTGATGCCTTTTAACTATCGGCTTAAAGGCTTTTTAATGGTATACTGAGTGCCGAAGAAAGCAACGTAATTTTTGAACTTGGAGAATATTATATAAACATTCATGATAAATTATAAACAATGCGAGCGAACAGCGCAGGCAATTAAGTTGCAATGTTGACAGATTTTATTATATAAATAGTCGAGCGGACCACAGGATTTTGTTGAGGTCTTTCTCTCTCTTTTTTTTTAACGTAGAGGTCTTGGCGAACATTGGGGTCCAACGCTATCAGGGTGGGGAAATGTGTGAACTACTACCTCACCAACAGAAAAGCCAGGTCCACAACGACCAGTCAAATAGTTTATAGGGTTGCAAGAAGGTGCAGGAAATGTTATGAAAAAGCTCATAAAACTTCTCATTGTCGCTTTTTCAAATATTTATCGAGTTTTTGTACTGTGAAGAGTATTTACTTTAACGTGTGGTGCTGAGTATTTACTTACTAAATGAAGAATCTTGGGAGTAGTAAAACTGATGAATATTCGAATCGCCCATTCAGAAATCTACGGAATATTTCCAGGATTAGGCTGTTATCTAAAGGATGTCGCCTTGGATGTGGGTGAAGAACCACTAGCTCACATTGAGCTTAGGCATCGTTGCCAAGCTTTCTCACATATCCTGGGGTTGTGAAGTTGTTTCTAACTAAACTCCTCGTCAAAAAGAGCAACAACCACTGTAACATTAAATATCTGTAGCTTAAGAATTTCGGACTTTGAAACCTTGTTTTGTGTAAATTCAGTGGCTAAAGGCTTTTTAATGTTACACTGAGCGCCGAAGAAAGCAACGTAATTTTTGCTATTAAATTAACACTTCAAAATTTAAATAAGGACCCACGTAAGATGTGTTAAGCTCTGCTGAAAATTGTGTTTGTCCTAATTAAGTATTTTATTACTTGTACCTTAGACGATTTTCTTGTTACACTATTCTCCCTTCAAATTCAAAACTACAAAACTTAATTAACCCATTGGGTTTCTAATTAAACTCTTAAAATTGTTAATTACCAACTTACCTCAACCTAATCGTAATGTGGTAGTTTTGTTATTGGTAATAGAAGGATGTTTCTCATCCCCCTCATCATAACTTGGGATGGTCTATGAATGATGAGTTTGCCACACAAGCAAATTTATGTAGAAAATCTTATGGTCGAATGCCTCAGCTCAAGTGGGCGAAAGTCCAAGATCAAATCGCCGGGGCTTAGTTCAAGGTGGCTTTGGGTGCAAGTCAAAGTCATGCGAGTTTAGGCAAGGCAAAGCCAAAAAAAAATCAAGATGCGTTAGTCCAAGCGGGCCAAAGCCAAAGGTATCCAAGGTCAAGTGGGCGAGGCCTCGTTCAAGGTCACTTTGAAAAATAGGGGTAGGGGGTGAGTAAGCTCCGGTGTTAATAACCTACTGATAATCGTGGTAAGATTCTTTCTTCAAAATAATTTAGAATTTACATTACGGAATGTGTCACTGTGAAAGGCCATACAAATTGCTAAAATTGAAGTTGATCATGTAGATTGCCTGACCAATATCGATATATAGATAAAATCCTGCCGACGAATATCCGCCCGTTTTTTTTTGTTTTGGGGAAAAACCCTGGAGGAAACTAAACAAAATTCCGATAAATTCCGCTACACTAAACCATTAAAATGAATGAAAAATGCATTGCAGTATTAGACCATGCCCAATAAACCATACAGAATGCGTTTCCTCGAGACTCGGATACAAACCAACGGGATATTAAATTTTAATTGTAGAGTCTTGCTCGCCTTAACTTGCCTTAAAACATATTCCGACCGGCCGTGCCTTTCTAACTGCCTAGTATAATAGTATGTAACGTTCGTGTCGCTCAAAATCTCAGTCTACACTGAAAGAAATATTCGTCGAGGCATAAAGAGAAATCCATCGGTCAGTCAACAACTCAATATCGGTATAAAATTATAGTAGGTACTTTAAGAGTACTTATATTAACTTGTCTGGTAGAGTTTGGGTTGTTTTATTGATTAGTCCAAAATAACAGAGTATTTACAGATAGCCTGTCTGACGAGACTTGTGAAGTCGAAACCGGTCACAGGTGGTGCTTTTTCCGAACCTAATTGAAATTTTATGGTTTTCCGAAAAAGAATAATCTTTTATAAATCATATAATATAGACCAATAAATACCATATTTTAATTAAAGAGTACTATCCAGTACAAAATGGAATTTGTTTGTGGCCATTATCTGCGAAGGAAGAGCCGATACATATCAAAATCAATTTACGAAACACTTTTCAGATTTTTAAAACTTCTAGCAACATACTGCAGAGGGAATGCGTTTTAAAATCTTACCGCTTGCCTACAAACACTCTGATTCATATGGTAACTTGTGTTTTCGATTGGATTCGGAGAAGGAACGGGACTTGTGAAGTCGAAACCGGTCACAGGTGGTGCATTTCCAGAACCTAATTGAAGATCAAGCTCCTATATCAATTTTATGGCCTTCCGAAAAAGAATATTTTTTTACAAATCATGTAATATAGACCAAGAAACACCATATTTTTATTAAAGAGTACTATCCAGTACAAAATGGATTTTGTTTACAAATACAAATAGTTTATTCATGTCAGTCACAAGTGTTACATACGTCAATACATCTACACCAAAAAAGTGTTCTAAAATAGTCACAAATTACAGTAACATTAAACTAAAACTAATTGAAGGTAAGTAAAATTTTATGAACATCCTAAAAACTAATTTCAACTTAAATATAAATACATATAGTTAAAAACTGTCGACGAGACTTAATAAATCACAACACATTAAAATTTGAATTAAAATATTCATTGAATGTATAAAACGCGTTTTTAGCAAGAAAGGTCTTAATTTTCCTTTTAAAGATTTGATTGAGAAGATTCTTTACTACCTGTGGCAAGGTATTGTAAAGTTTTACTGCCCAATATCCCGTACCATCCTGACACCTCCTTAGACGCCAGTATGCAGGGACCAGGTCTTGCCTATTCCTTGTGTTGTGTTCGTGTATGTCCTCATGAGGCTGATACTGATCGATACTGCTCTTAACATAGACAAGACACTCCAACATGTGCAAAGATGGCACAGTCAAAAAACCCATCTGAACAAAGACATTCCGACAGTCATCCCTATATCCCAGTCCGCTCACCACAACCCTGTGTGCGTCCGCCGAATGCCCCCACGCAAGTATTGCATATGTAATCCGGGACTGAAAGATGGCAAAAAAGCACTCCTCAGCACACCAGTAGACACACTGCGTGAAATGGTACGAAGGAGATAAAGCGACTTGGTAAGCCTTCCCGTCAGTGAACTAATGTGCTTTCCCCATTGCAATCTTGGGTCCAACACAACCCACAAAAACCTCACATCTTCCTGGTTGGGAACTGCCATCTCTCGACCTGTCTTTTCCTTATTCAACAGAAGTCTGATGGAGCAAAACCAGCTTTCAGCTCTCAACTGTGCCGCCATGGATCCCGCCAAAGAACCGTCCAGAGAATCAGCAGCCAAGGACACAGTGGTATCATCAGCAAAGAGTGTATATTTTTCTCCTTGGATATTAGAAGGCAAATCGTCGATGAATATCAGAAAAAGTATGGGTCCTAGAATTGATCCCTGAGGTACTCCAATCTCGATTTTGCTCCTTGCTGATTCCTCCCTTGCAACCCTCACCACCTGGTACCTGGACTCAAGGTATAATTTAAGCAGTTTAATACTATTACCTAAAAATTTGTAATGACAAAGCTTTTTAAGCAGGTCAGCATGGTCAACACAGTCAAAAGTCTTGCTAAGATCACAAAAGAGAACTGAGTCATACTGAGAATTGTGGAATGCATTCAATATGCCCGAGACCAAATTCAGAATTGCAAGAGATGTGTTCCTGTCATGTCTGAACCCCCTGACAATCTGTGAACAGATTATTTTTCTCACAGTGCTTGACTATTTGCATAGCCATACACTTCTCAATAACTTCTCTAACATAACTTCCTTTATGCTCTCAAAGTTGTACTGCTGCTGCAACTCACTTAGAAAGTGTATATGGTCCCTCATAGTTTTTAACTCCTCGTCAAACCATCCTATGTTATTAAACTGGTCTGACCTCACATTATACAATTTCTCAGGGAAAGCCTGAACATATGCCCTCCCCAAAATGCCCAAAAACTCTGCAAAAGAATCATTAACGTCATCACACTGTTGGACAGAGTCCCATGATGTATCATACAGGATATTATGAAATTCATGCAGTCCTATTTGTGTTATTGGTCTACACATCTTGCGGGATTTTGTTGAATCATCATGCACTTTCTCAAACTTGCACTCCACAATCTGACACATATGATCAGAAATATTCATATCAAGAACGACAACAGCACATACCCCAATCTCATGACTCACGAAGACATTATTTAGGCAGGACTGTTGTCTGGTTGGTTGAAATACAGTCTGTTTTAGTCCAAAGCTCTCCACAACACAATGTTTGTAGTTACTACCTACGAAGGAAGAGCCGATACTTATCAAAATCAATTTACGAAACATTTTTCAGATTTTTAAAATTTCTAACTACATACTGCAGAGGGAATGCGTTTTAACATCTTACCGCTTGCCTACAAACACCCTGCTTTATATGGGAGCTTGAGTTTTCGATTTAAAATGTACTATTTATTTTACAAACAGGAATTTTCTGAAGAAATATTTCTATTTACAGACAGTGTCTCAAAGAAGCGTAACTAATCGAACTAACATTCTAATGGAAATCTTCGAAAAAGAGTTTCCTTCAATAAGACAGTTTCAGAGATGTAAAGTTTTATGGGTGTACCTTGAACATTAAGCACGGAATTACAGAAAAGCTGACAAGGAACATCAATGCTTAAGGCTCCTTGTTTGTTGCCTTATGAACAGTTTCTCCATAAGCTACGAGATTAATATTCAAGAAGGCATAAATGCGACTCATTGATCTCATGTAGCATCTGTCGAATAGTAAATGTCTCATTTACTATTCGACAGATGCTACAGTTCGTCTCATTGAGAATTTAATTTAAAAATGGGTTATTGGCCTGTACAGGGTGGCTCGAATTCGTGTCTATGTATGGGGAACTCGAAAACCGTAAGAGATACAGTGTCGGTCAAATTAAGGCAAAATTGCGCATTTAGGTGCTTAACAATATGCCGTTTAGAAAGTTTCAAAATTCCGAGTATTTCCGGAGATATTCGGAAAAAACCGAAATTTTGAAAAATCGTTTAATTTTTTTCCTGTGCTTATTTAAAAACCGATTTCAAATTGAATTGCACTTTTGCATTGCCACTTTTTCCGCTCTATCCAATGATGTTATCCAGTTTGAAATCCGATGTTTCGTCTTCAAGGGATCATCATCAACTTTCTTTTTTTAGATACGAACTTTAATTTTTTTATCGTTTTTCAGATGATATTGGCGTTATTAATATGAGTATGTGTTTTTATATTTTTTTTATTTCTTTTTTTTTAATTATATTATTTTTTTTAAGTTATATATTTTGCTTTGGCGTAATTTTAAATAATTAAAGGTAGGTACTTTTGAAATTTTAATATTCTTTAAAAACATTTTATTTCAGTTTTTGTATTAAGTGGAAAATTGGAGCCCGTATTAAAAATAAAAAATAGTAAAATTATTTTTTACGAGAATATCGCTATGAACTATCACTCAAACAAGTTGCTTAGTGCAAAGATGAAATATTTTCAACTATTCTCGTAAAAAATAATTTTATTATTTTTTATTTTTAATACGGGCTCCAATTCTGCACTTAATACAAAAACAAAATAAAATATTTTTAAAAAATATAAGAATTTCAAAAGTACCTACCTTAAATTATTTAAAACTACGCCAAAGCAATATATATAATCTAGAAAAAAAAAGTAAAATAAAAAAAAATAATAATAAAAAAATAAAATCATATACTCATATTAATAACGCCAATACCATCTGAATAACGATAAAATAAATTAAAGTTCGTATTTAAAAAACGAAAGTTGATGATGATCCCTTGAAGACGAAATGTCGGATTTCAAACTGGATACCATCGTTGGATAGAGCGGAGAAAGTGGCAACGCAAAAGTGCAATTCCATTTGAGATCCGTTTTCAAATAAGCCCAGGAAATAAATAAAACGATTTTTGAAAAAATTCGGTTTTTTCCGGATATCTCCGGAAATACTCGGAATTTTGAAACTTTCTAAACGGCATATTGTTAGGCACCTAAATGCGCAATTTTGCCTTAATTTGACCGACACTCTATCTCTTACGGTTTTCGAGTTCCCCATACATAGACACGAAAACGAGCCACCCTGTACAGGGTGGCTCGAATTCGAGTCTATTTATGGGGAACTGGAGAACCGTACGAGATACAGTATTGGTCAAATTACGGCAAAATTGCGCATTTAGGTTCATAACAATATGCCGTTTAGAAAGTTTTAAAATTCCGAGTATATCCGGAGATATTGAAAAATCGTTTTATTTTCCTCCTGAGCTTATTTAAAAACGTATTTCAAATTAAATTGCACCTTTGCATTGCCACTTTTTCCGCCCTAGCCAATTGTGGTATGCAGTTTGGAATCCGACGTATCATCTTCATCGGATCATCAATAACTTTCTTTTTTTAAATACGAACTTTAATTTTTTTATCGTTTTTCATATGATATTGCCGTTATAAATATGAATATGTGTTTTTATTTTTTTTTATGTTTTTTAAATATTATTTTATTTTATTTTTTAAATGTTTATTTTGCTTTGGGGTGAGAAATAAATGAACCTGTTTAATTAATTGTGCTATATTTTATTTTAATCAAAAATAAAGGTTTTAATTTTCCACTTAACACAAAAACAAAATAAAATATTTTTATAGAACGTAAAAATTTCAATAGTAACAAACTATCTAAAATTACGCCCAAGCAAAAAAATAAAAATAAAAATAAAAAAAATAATTAAAAAAATAAAAACAAATATTCATATTAATAACGCCAATATCATCTGAAAAACGATAAAAAAAAATAATTTTCATATTTAAAAAAAGGAAGAGCGGAAAAAGTGGCAGTGGAAAAGTGCAATCCAATTTGAAATCCGTTTTTAAATAAGCTGAGGAAAAAAATAAAACGTTTTTCCAATGTTCCGGTTTTTCCGGATATCTTCGGAAATACTCGGAATTTTAAAACTTTCTAAATGACATATTGTTAGGCATCTAAATGCACAATTTTGCCTTAATTTGACCGACACTGTATCTCTTACGGTTTTCGAGTTCCCCATACATAGACTCGAATTAGAGCCACCGTGTACATTTTTTGAGAAATCTTGTATAAAAAATTCATGTTATACCCTATAATTTTTAAAGTGAAATAAGGAAGCTAAGAAAAAGGCACATTTGAGGTACATAATTTAAACGTAAGGTGTCTTTTACAAAATATGCTATTCGATATAATATTCGATATCAATTGGGTGCTTCAATAGTAATAAGAGTATTTCGTACATGAACCAACCGATGCAGTGCCAGCAAAAGAGTATGCATCTAGGGTATCCCACGCAGAATTTGTAAAAGTTAGGAAAAAGTCTAAGGCACCTTCTACAAAATATTGTGAACACTCTCCTAAGTATTAATATATTTAAGACATTAATTAATTATCACCCTGTCCTAAATTTGAATCGGAATATTACCTAAATATTCAAGATTAAATTATAAATTATAAATATACATATAAACCCGCCAAAGCCTGTCCCAAGCCAGGTTGAAAAAGGGTGAGGGGAAGGAGTAACACCCTACAAAAAACCAAGGTTCATCTGGCCCGGATGATAACACCCTGTAAGGGCCCCTGGCAGGGTAGGGCGAAGCTGTTGCCTTGTAGCTTACGGCGTTGGATCGCCAAAGGCTAGAGGAAGATAACCTTGACCAAAAATTTCCGATCCGCCAGGTTGGCGGTTCTGGCAACGGGCCAGCTCCCCGTTCCTCGTAAAAAAACAGAAATCAGCTAAAACTCCCAGCACTCAGCCTCGGAACGTAGATAGAGTAAAACGGAAGCGACCACTGCAAAGGCTAAATGACATGATATTTGGAACATGGAATATTCAGGGACTGCGAGGGAAGACGGAGGACATCGTTAGAACACTGGAATTGAGGAAGATAGATATCGCCGTCCTTACAGAAACTAAAAGAAAAGGCAACGGACTCGATCATTCTGGAGACTACATACAAAACTACAGCGGGATACCAAAGAATGAGAGAGCATCCAAAGGAGTATCAATTTTGATCAGAAAGAAGTATGAGAGTAAAATCACCACATGGGAGACAATAAATGAGAGAATTGCAACAGCAAACCTATCGCTAAAAGGCCACCGGGTATCTATTATTGCTCTATATGGCCCAAATGAAGACGCCACACAGTCAGATAAAGATGTGTTCTATGATCAGCTGAATAGAGTGCTATTAAACCTGAGTGAACAAAGAGAAATCCTACTTCTTGGAGACCTAAATGCTACAGTGGATAGAAGAAATAACAGCAAGATAATTGGGAGAGACGGCGCAGATACTCTCAACAACAATGGTCAAAGACTAATGGAAATATGTCAACAACATGAACTAAAAATTTTGAATGGATTCTTCCAACACAAAAATATCCACAAGTATACATGATACCAAGAAACAAGACAGCTTAAATCCATAATTGACTATACCATTGTAAAACAGAACACCAAATTAAACATACAGGACACGAGAGTACATAGAGGAATGGAATGCGGATCTGACCATTATTTTATAGGTGTAAAAATAGAGATTCCTTTCATCAACAACAAAAGGGAAACTGAAAACACAACGAACAATACAGAAGTGGAACAAAAAAATACAACATAGAAGGACTCTATGACAACAGCACAAAAAATCTGTTTCAGAACCTACTAGACAACAAACTAAAAGAGGAATACCTTCTACAAGGGACGAATCAGTTATATGAACACATCACAACATGCCTTCACACTGCCGCACAGGACATAAAGAAAAGCCTACAGACAAATCGAAAAAACATCACGTGGAACAAATCACTAGAAGACCAAAAAAATACAAAACAAGAGGCCTTCAACAAATGGTTAATAACAGGGGACTCAAATGATAAATTAATATATAAACAGGAACAAACAAAATTCAAAATAATGATAAACACAAATACAAATGAGACGTGGGATATGAAATGTACAGAAATCAACACATATATCGGCGGTACAAGGTCATCCGAGGCAGGGAAACTGATAAAAATACTTAGGACAGACACATCAACAAGAGTAAACCTACAACCAATTCCTATGGATAAGTGGCGAGCTCATTACTCTGAACAACTAAAAGAAGATAGAGAACAATACCTCTCCAATTCAACAATATACAAGGACACCATATGGACATTAATGAGAACATAATATGGAAAGCTATAAACTCGATGAAAAATAAAAAAACAGCTGGACCTGAAGTTATACCAGGAGAACTGCTAAAAAACGGCACACAAAAACGTATGTCCTTATTTAAAGAACTATTCTCTCGAATAATTAATAATAAAGACCCAATTCCTGCGATATGGAAAAAAGCCTGGATAACACCAATTCACAAAAAAGGGAAACGAGATGAATGCACCAACTACAGTGACGAGCACACTGAGCCGATTTTATGGAAAACTACTTAAAACTATAGTAGAACAAGAATATGGCTCTCATGAAATCGAGGAACAAGCAGGCTTCCGAGCAGGCCGGTCCTCCATAGACCACATTTTTAGCTTAGTACAGCTGAACGAGAAAAGGGTGGCGAGGAATAGAGAAATACATCTGTTGTTCGTTGACCTAACAAAGGCATATGATAGAGTCCCAAGGCAAAAACTATGGCAGGTACTAGGAAAATCACCGATCAATAATACCGTAATAACAGCAATTCAACAACTCTACGACAATGCCAAATCTCGAGTGAAGATCGGAAATAACCTATCAGAAGACTTTCTAGTCTCTATCTGAATGAAGCTCTGAGGAAATGGAGAAAGACATGTAGCGGAATGGGAGTAGAAATGAACGATAATGCAAATCTATACACCCTCCATTTTGCAGAGGACCAGGTCGTTGTGGCTCAAGATAAAGAAGATTTGGAATTTATGACGAGAAGACTTTTTAAAGAATACTCCGAATGGGGACTGACAGTAAACTGTAACAAAACCAAATATATGTGTGTAGGCGGCGAAATGCAGGATCTGGAGATGGAAGATGGTAATATTGTAAGCTCATGTGAAGAATATTACTACCTGGGCACCAAGGTAGATAACAGTGGACGGACAGAGAGGGAAATAGAAGACCGAATAGTCAAAAAAAAGTTATAGGATGTCACAACTCCATACTGTGGTCAAGTCACATCTCCAAGGATAGAAAAATACTTCTATACAACTCTATTTTTAGAAGCGTAGTTCTCTATGGATGCGAAACCTAGCAAACGAGTAAAACTCTGAAACGCAGACTACTTGCCCTGGAAATGGACTTCAGGCGCAGAGCGGCCGGAAAATCTAGAATGGACCGAGTAAATAACCAGCGAATTAGAGAAATCATGAGCATACAAAATACAATCCTGGAAGAAATAGACCAACGACAATTAATATGGTATGGCCACGTAGAGAGAATGGGCCCTAAACAGATTTTGAACTGGACCCCTTCCGAAAGAAGAAAGAGGGGAAGACCCAAATCACCTGGAGAGCCATGTCAGAAAGAAACCGCCATCCAGGAGACTGAGAAGACCGAAGGGAATGGAGACTGGGAACCGGAAGGCGTAGGACGCTATAAACCCGGATATATAGATAGATAAATATACATACATTCAATAGGGGGACTTGTAAGTCGTCAGAACGCTACTGTTTACTTGATGTATTGTAAATTCTAAGCTTTGTAAAACGCGATGTGCCTTCTCGAATTGAGGTATTTGTCTCTTTTTTTAGCGCAGAGGTCTTGGTCAATGTTGGGGTCCAACGCTATCAGAATGGGGGATTGTGGGAACCACTAAAACTATTAAAAGAAGTAATTAATTGTCATCCTGTCCTGTTTGAACTTGAACTTGGAAAATATTATATAAACATTCAAGATAAATATAAACAACGCGAGCGAACAGTACAGGCACTTAAGTTGCAATGTTGAGCAGATTTTATTATATAAATAGTCAAGCGGACCATCAATCCCACAAGATTTTGTCGCTCACTTATTCTGCTCTAATCACTGCTGCGGTCCACAGGGACGTAGCCCTGATTATTCGACCGATACGCTAATCATCATGCCTAATTTAGGAGCTGTGGTTCATAGGAACCCAATCTCTTTGAGAGGATACGCGCCTGAGTACTAAAGTCAAATCTAAAATCTAAAAAATACGCGTATTTGACGTTATACTTCTTACATGGAAGACCCTGTAAATTGTCAGGAGAAACATTTTCGCGCAAAAACTCCACTCCCTTTATCTCTGTTAGTCTTTGAGATGCCATTTTTTTTTTGTTGAAGGGGCAAATCTATTGTCTTTCCTAAATCGGTGTTTGTAAAGTAGAACATCAAATAAATAAATAAATAAATTAGCACATGGGATAATTACCACCAATGTTACAACTTAGCAACTGGATTTTGATTTGACCTGCGTAAATTAATTTATTGGGTTAATAAATAATACCAGTGGCGTGTCATGAATTTATTTTAAAAAATGTTATACAATATTCCATTCAAGCAAAAGCAATGCAAGTTTTTTAAATGACATTATTAAATTTTTATTAGATTCCCAAAAACTTAGAAATCAACAAAGCTAAGGAGAGGGGGGAGGGGAGGTTTACTTGAGGGCTAGAACTTCCAGATGGGGCACTAAGTTAGTGCATAAATAAAACCGCTTTTGCGGTCGTCAGATGTTACTTGGGATATACCTACAAAGAGCGCAAAAAAATTATGAAATTTTTGAATTTTGTATTTGAATTTGAACCAGTACAGTTTGGGTAAAAAAAATTAGATCCAAGGCAAAGTAGTATGCTTTACGACCTTTGCTAATTCATTATACTAATAATAGAAAACAAAATTACTTCCCTAAATTAGAATACCGTTTTCTTCATTCTGAAGTGGCGCAGTCGGTAGGATTGCCAAAAAATTGCTACATCGTGTATCGTTTTGTTGGTCCAAGGATCAAAGCCTCAAATTGAAATGTAATATATTACGAGCAATATCTTCGTAAATTTATCAAGAGAGTGGCTATATCTGGCCAGGTACCTAAATTTGTACCAAATAGTTCATTCGATGCTTCAGGGATATTTGTTTTACCATATCCTCTTTAACTACTCTTGACGAATAATGACAGTATCCGTAGCTCCATAAACTCTAACGTTTCTTTTCTTCGGAGGGCGTTATTCCGTTATCTTCTTTGTTCTCGCGCCTCATTTTCTTCGGTGTAGGATATTAAGATATTCAACTAAATCGTTTTGTAACTAACTTGCTGCCAAATGACTTATTATGCATTTTCTGTTGTGCGAACATTTTTTCGGCCTCGAGCCGCTTTCGGTTCGTCGAATGGAAAATGTTGCGAACCATGCCATGATAAATGAATTGAAATAGTTCATCTGGCATATTATGTGATACGGGGCTGGTAACCATCTTAATGTAGGGAAGTTTATTTTCAATGAACAAGGAGCAAAGGCTTTGTCTAGGTAGTTGCACAACCATTAGTAAGATTGAGACATTTTTACAAGTAATACCTTTTACTTTTTAAAATTAAAATGTATTTTTCGCTAGTGATGTATATGCATAACTTTCTTATCTATTTAAACATTCCAATCTTCGAAGTCCCGGAGTTTATTTGATCGAAAAGTATTTAATCAACATACTGAGAAATCAAAGAAGCTAATTATTAATAGGAATGAAGAAAATATCATTAAAAGCAACAAATGAACGAATGAAAATAATTTGAGAATGAATATGGTTTAAAACGTACAAGACCGAATCAGAGAGGATCAGCTCAATTGCGAGCTGATTCAGGAGATAATTGAAGACAACGAAAAGGGTTTTTAACAAAAAAAAAGGGTTTAAGGCATCAGGCTCACAAGGTATAGAAATCACCTGATTAGGCAGCTTTGCAATGCCATAATTACCGCCATAAGCAACGCAGTAAATCAGGCCTCCTTCCTTATATGTTTATTACAACTTTTGCTCTGACTACTCAATAATCACTCAGACCTGTCAAACGCTCTGTACAGTTTTAGATCTGTATCAGACCTGTCAAAAGCTGTAAAGAGCTTTAGACAGTTCTGATACAGGTTTGATACTAGTCTGATATAAGTAGCTTTTGATAGATCCGATACAGCTTTTGACATGTCCCTACAGCTTCAGATACTTTAGACGGATCTAATACAGCTTTAGAAAAGTCGGATACAGCTTTAAACAGGTCTGATGCAGGTTTGTATACAGCCTTGAACAGTTTTGGACAGATCTTATGTCAGCTTTTCAGTTTTCTTGTGGAGGTATACATGTAGAAGCCGCGAAATTTAAGCTCATATTGTGCTTAAATTTTATTCGAAATTCTAGTTGCATATTTTAAATAATTTACCTATCAATAGTCAGTTTCCAAACTTTAAACGTAAAAAAGTATCTGGGACTAAATACTGAAAGGACGCAAAAGCCCAAGCTAGAAACTGAAGATCTAAGGAAATTCATGTTTTATAAGTAGCTCACTCATGTTTAATAAGTAATTCACTTGTTTTATAAAGACTTTTTTGGAAATTATTATAAAGCACTTTGGCAGTATGTACCTACTTAGTTCGAAGTAGCACTAGAATTCAGATTTGGACAGTACTCTGAAACAAGTCTTCTCGTCGAAATCGATTCGTGTGGCCAAGCAACATTTTTGCGCTCAATTACAATAAAGTACGCGAAAACAAGACACCTCACGCTTCCAAAAAATATTAAACCATCTCGCCTGGTCCCGAACAAAAGTATATTACACTCCTAAGTGATAACTTTACAACATATTAACTGGACTGCACGCAACGGCCAGGCTTAAGTAGCTAACTTCACGCCATTTTCCGATTTCCAAGATGGCGGCGACGCGGTCGGCGTTCCGCCGTTTTACGAGTCCACCTGTTGCGATGTTCGTGTCGGGCCGACATAGGGCCGATTGTTTCAATATCGTATTTCTGATGTTTTTAATCGAACGTCGGGTTAATTGCGAAGAATTCGTTAAGGTTATTTATAGCGGCTTGGGACGAGCAGGTTATTGTCTGAAAAACTTTTAAATTTATAATCGCCCGCCCCTGCTTTTACCCTAATTCTATCTACCATGCTAGCCAATAGGAGGAGTGTAACGCCAAAGATTATGACAGAGGGAAATAGGACATTAAGATTGCAATATCCTAGTGGCTGATTGTGATTTTATTAAATTCAGATTCGAAGTTAAAACATATTCCATGCTTTATCAGCTTTCTCATTGACATTATGTGGAGGAGAAGAAAAGAAAGGACATTTAAGAAACAACAAAAAATCGCTAGAGAAGAAACAAAGAAAATGCAAAACAAACACGCTATGACAACTTCAAAAACAACAGAAATATAGATATTTCAATTAAGACTATGAAATATTAATGACTTAATTGAATGAATCAAAAACAGAATCAAATTAAAAAAAATTATGTTCCTCACCTTTATAAGCACACTGAAGTGTAACTTCTGAAAGAGGTATTAGGAATTGAGTTTTAATGTTTATTTTTAAGCTTTTTTTTTTCTCAACTTTTGCCGCCGGTTGCGACACTTTTTTATTTAATTTTTTTTTTTACCGAAAACCGCGATTCTCCAACTTTTTTTTTAATTATTTTCTTTATTTCGTTTTATAATACTTTTATGAACTTTCCGAACAAATTTTTTTTTTTTTAATTATATTTTTTTCTTATCTTTTATTCACTTTCCGAACAATCTGGTTTTTTTATTTTTTTTTCTAATTTCGTTTTATAATAGTTTTATTAACTTTCCGGACATTTTCTTTACGTTATTATAATTTTTTTTCCATTTTATCAAAATTTATGTTGTTTTTCATAAAGTATTTCTTTTCTTCACATTTTTGCGATCCCGACTTCGTAGCTGAACTCCTTCCTTTTTTTCGCCGAAAACCGCGTTTCTCTAACTTTTTGTTATTTTTTTTTCTTATTACCTTTTGTAATGCTTTTATTAACTTTTTTTTCGAAAAAATGGAAAAAAAAACGGAAAAAATTGTTCAGAAAGTTAATAAAGTAGAATTATAAAACGAAATAAGAAAAAAAAAATTATAATAAAAAAAATAAAAATTGTTCGGAAAGTTAATAAAAACACTATAAAACGAAATACAGAAAAAAAAATAATGAAAAAAAAAGTTAGAGAAACGCGGTTTCCGGTGAAAAAAAGTTGAAAAAGAGAGGAAAAAAATTGAAAAAAAGTGTCGAATCCGGAAGCAAAACGAGAAAAAAAGCTTAAAAAAAATAAAAACTCAATTCGTAATATCTCTTTCAGAAGTTTCACTTCAGTTGTGTGCTTATAAAGGTGAGGGACATAATTTTTTTTTTGTATACCATATGCTTATTTTTTAATTAATTGCTTATTTCGTTCGAACATCTAAAAATTAGTAGTAAAAGAAACAAATAAACTGCAAAACAAACACGCTATGACAGCTGTATTAATATCGAAAACAACAAAAATATGTCAATTAAGTCTGTAAAATACCGCTGGAAGTGACACTCAATTAATAACTTAATTGATTAAATTAAAAACAAAATCAAATTAGAAACAAGCTAGCTTTTAAAATAATTATTTCCATTATTTTCAGTGCTGCCTTTTTGCGTTATTGCTTGTTTCATAGTTTTTTTTAAATAGTGCGTTTTTTATCCAGATTAATAATATTGCCCTGTCTACTGTTTTGTGTTCTCTCATTGGCATTAATATTCAATTTCGATTTAATTTTTTAACAAACTTTTTTAATATGGTTTTAATTGGCATGTTTTTCGCAATGTCATTTTTTGGTTAATAACCGTTTAGGTTAATTTTTCTACTTATTTTTTTTATTTACCATATGTTTACTTCTTAATTAATTGCTTATTTCGTTCGAAAAACTAATACATCACTAGTGAAGGAAACAAATAAACAACAAAACAAACACGCTGTAACAGCTGTATTAATATTGAAAACAACAAATATATGTCATTTAAGAATGTAAAATACCGCGGGAGGTTACTCAATTAATGACTTAATTGATTAAATTAAAAACAAAATCAAATTAAAAACAAGCTCTTTTTAGATAATTATTCCCATTTTTTCAATGCTATATTTTTGCATTATTGCCTGTTTCGTAGATTTGTTTAAAATAGTGAGATTTTAATCCATATTAATATTAATGCCCTGTCTATTGTCTTCTGTTATCTCATTGTTATTAATATTTAATTTCGATTTCATTTTTTAGCAGACTTTTTTAACATGGTTTTAATTGGCATGTTTTTCGCAAGGTAGCTTTTTGTTGTTTAAGTTAATTTTTGTAATTATTTTTTTTTGTATACTATGTGTTTTTTTTTTAATTAATTGCTTTTTTCGTTCGTACAACTAAAAAATCTCTAGAGAAGAAAAAAATAAACTGCAAAAACGCTATGACAGCTGAATTAATATCGAAAACAACAAATATATGTCAACTAAGACTGCAAAATGCCGCTGGAAGTGACACTCAATTAATGACTTAATTGATTAAATTAAAAACAAGACAAATTAAAAACAAACTATCTTTTTAAATAATTATTTCCATTTTTTTCAATGCTGTCTTTTTGCCATTGATGATCCCGTGTCACGGGGTTATCAATGGGGGGAAGGACTATATCCCCTCCACCTCCCCGGATACCCAAACATTTTCGAAAAAATGGGAAAAAGACGTAAAAAGTTTTCGGAAAGTTAGTAAAAGTATTATAAGAAAAAACAATTAATAAAAAAAAAATTAGAGAAACGCGGTTTTCGGCGAAAAATAGGTGAAGGAGTTCAGCTACGAGGTCGGGGATGGCAAAAATGGAAAAAAACCGAAAAAAACGTTAAAAAAATGTTCAGAAAGTTAATAAAAGTATTATAAAACGAAATAAGAAAAAAACAATAAAAAAAAAACCAAAAACAAAAGAGTGTTCGGAAAGTTAATAAAAGTATCATAAAATGAAACAAGAAACAACTTAATGAAAAAAAAAAAGAAATAGTAGTTTGGTAACTTAATAAGAGTATTATAAAACGAAATAAAGAAAGAAATAATAAAAAAAAGTTAGAGAAACGCGGTTTCGGCAAAAAAAAAAGAGTTGGAAAAAGGGGAAAAAAGTGTCGGAACCGGGGGCAATAGTTAAAAAAAAAGCTTTAAAAAAACTTAATTCCTTACATCTCCTTAAAAAAGTCGATAAGATTCGAATAAAACTATATAGGCTTATTATTTAAAAATTGGTTCACCTATTAATAAAGAAAGTTATTGACCAAAAAAAAAACAGGAATAAAAAATTAATAAAGAAATTAACAAATATCAATTTTTAAGCGAAGAAATTAACTGAATAAGAATTAATCCAAACAGTATTTTTTAACAAACAAAATTTATTGATTTAAAAAAAATAAAAAGGAAGAAATGCCAACTAAAATTATAGATTGACATAAAAAATAGGCTTACGAATAAAATGTATGAAAACATTAATCCCAGTAAAAGCGGATTAATACAGCGGGGCAGAACCTATATTTTATAAGCATTTTAACACAGTGGATCAAAATCCTTATTTTATTGGAAGTGTCTAGATTTTATGAAGATTTATCAAACTAAGCTTCGTAAAGATCTGCATACTAAGGAATCCTACGATTTCCACCTAGTTGCTGCCAAGTAGGTGGCGTCCACTTACTGAAGCTTAAATTTTCTTATGGAGATTTACATGGGAAAATGCCAGTGGGTGAAATTCCGGTCGGAGAACCATTGCTTATCTATGCATACCACTAATCTAATTTTATATGACAAAGTACCGATAATGAAAGCTCGGTACTCGGTACAAATTCCTCTCAATTTTCAACCCTATTTCAACTCTTTGACACTAATTATTATTTTTTCTGCTGACCAATTTGAAACTAATTTTTGAGGTTCTTTTTTATTATTTATTGGGTTGGTGTATAAGATATTTGGTTTCTTATAAACGTAAACCTTCCATTTTGTTCATCATGGAATCAGAACAAGTCTAAGTGCTTAATATGTTAACATTCATACAAGACAATCCACGGCCTTTAAAATTAGCTTAAAAAGAATTCATTTGCTTCATATCTAATAAACATTCACTTGACTAATCTTGTGCCGACCATTTTTTGCATTGGCCGTCCGGCACGGTCGAAATGGGACCGATAATTTTTTTGTGTCGAGAATATTTCAGCAATTTTAGGGGTCGGTCCATCGACCGGCCATTTTGGTCGGGCCATCTGAAAAAGCGGTCGCTATGACCAATTAAAAATGATAATGAAATTCTTGTGAGAAGCATCGGTAATTAGTGAGTATTGTGTGCTAATCAACGAAAACATCAATTAAAATTCTGTTAAGGCCCAGTTTTTGCCGGTGCCGGATAACATATTGTTTGCTGACGGCCGGATATATCTCTACGAGATAGATGAGTATCTGTTTAGTGATATTCAATTCAATGGTTTTTGTGAATATTATATGGTATTTTATGTTTGATTTCGGCATTATTGAAATAGGACTCAAAATATCAATTTTATCGGCTTTTGTATGAAATACTCTACTCGCGTTCTCGGCATTCTAAATTTAAAATTGAATTAAAATAATACAAACTATCCAGATATAATATTCCTTGAAGTATTTGATTGGTTTTGATACTTTTAACTTTTAAATCTACTACAAAATACCATATATTCTCAATATCCCTACGAACCTAAATCTTGACAATTACAAAATCTTGACTAAGTATATAAAAATGACTACACTCAATCGTCCCATAATTAATATACCTGTGAGTCAATCTTGACAATAACAAATTTTGACTATATCAAATATTCACACTAACGGAAACAACATCAAAGTGCTTGAAATATGAAAGCATCGAGAATATCAAAATTCTGACAAGTTATAATATCGACAATATCAAAATCCTGACAATCAGTAGACGAATAAAATTTTGACAGTAACATAAATCGCCGTACCTCAAATTTTGGCTAATCAATATTTCGACTATAGCAAAATACCGGACAAAAAGAAAGCCAGAAGATATCGAAATTCGGACTAGCAATCGTAATAAATCAAAATTCCGACAATATCAAAATGTCTCCAAAATGAAAATACCGGTAATACCAAAATTACATCAAATCAAAATTTCGGCAATGTCACAATTGATTAAAAAAAATTATGTGCCTCACCTTTACACAACACAACTGAAGGAATTGAGTTTTCATTTTTTAAAGCTTTTTCTCAACTTTTGCCCCCGGTTTCGACACTTTTTTTTTTCTTTTTTTCTTTTTTTTTTCGCTGAAAACCGCGTTTCTCTAACTGTCTTTTTTATTAATTTAATTTCCTTATATCATTTTATAATACTCTTATTAATTTTCCGAACAATTTTTTACGTTTTTTTTTTCATTTTTTCCCATTTTTGTTTGAAATCAATTTTTGTTGACAATCAAAATTCGGATCAATCTAAATCCCGACAAATCAAAATTTCGACAAAACCCCGACAATCAAAATCCAGACAAAACAACATCCAAAAACAATTGATATTGGAATATCATAAACTGACAATTGAAAATTTCGACAATATCGATAGATAGCAATTTTGACAATAACAAAATCACGACTGTATCAAAATTATGACAATAAAAATCATGACAATATCAAATTCCCGATAAATCAAAATCTCCACTGAGTACATCAATATCCTGACAATATAAAATACAAATTTCCGACAATTCACCCGATAGACTGAAATCAGACAAATCAAAATCTTGATAATCAAAATTTCGACAACATCAAATCTACGACTAAGTATATGAAACTATAAACTAAATATTGATAAAATAAAATACGGATATCAAAATCCCGACAACCGAAATAAAGAAATAGTAAAATTCTGACAATTAAACATTCTCAACATTCGAATAGATATGTATCCTGACAAACAAAATCTTGACAATATCAAAAACTGGACAATATGAAAATCCTGACAATATCAGAATCGAGGCAGTCAAAATTCAGATGAATCAAAATCACGACAAATCAAAATTTCGTCAAAACCCCGACAATCAAAATCCAGACAAAACAACTTTCAAAAACAATTGATATTCGAATATTAAAAACTGATAATTGAAAATTTCGACAATTTCGATAGATAAAAATTTTGATAATAACTAAATCACGACTCTATCAAAATTTTGACAAAAAAAATCATGATAATATCAAATTCCCGATAAATCAAAATCTCGACTGAGACTAGATAAATCAAAATTCCGACAATTCACCAGATAGGTTGAAATCAGAGAAATCAAAACCTTGATAATCAAAATTTCGACATGAAATCTACGACTAAGTATGTGGAAATATAAACAAAACATTGACAAAACAAAATACGAATATCAAAATCCCGACAACCGAAATCAAGGAAAAGTAAAATTCTGACAATTAAACATTCTCAACATCCGAATAGATATGTACCTTGACAAACAAAGTCTTGACAATATCAAAAACTGGACAATATGAAAATCCCACAATATCAGAATCGTGTCAATCATAATTCGGATCAATCAAAATCCTGACAAATCAAAATTTCGACAAAACCCCGACAATCAAAATCCAGACAATACATCATCCAAAAACAATTGATATTGGAATATCAAACACTGACAATTATTGAAAATTTTGACAATATCGATAGATAAAAAAATTGACAATAACAAAATCACGACTATATCAAAATTCTGATAATAAAAATCTTGGCAATATCAAATTCCCGGTAAATCAAAATCTCTACTGAGTATATCAATATCTTGATAACATGAAATACCAACATTAAATCTAGATAAATCAAATTTCCAGCAATTCGCCCGATAGAATGAAATCAAACAAGTCAAAAACTTGATAGTCAAAATTTCGACATCAAATCTACAACTAAGTATGTTAAAATATAAACAAAATATTGATAAAACAAAATACGGATATAAAATCCCGACAACCGAAATCAAGAAAAAGTTAAATTCTGACAATTAAACATTCTCAACATTCGAATAGATACGTATCCTGACAAACAAAATCTTGACAATATCAAAAACTGGACAATATGAAAATCCTGACAATATCAGAATCGAGGCACTCAAAATTCAGATCAATCAAAATCACGACAAATCAAAATGTCGTCAAAACCCCGACAATCAAAATCCAGACAAAACAACTTTCAAAAACAATTGATATTCGAATATTAAAAACTGGCAATTGAAAATTTCGACAATTTCGATAGATAGAAATTTAGATAATAACTAGATCACGACTATATCAAAATTTTGACAATAAAAATCATGACAATATCAAAATCCCGATAAATCAAAATCTCGACTGAGACTAGATAAATCGAATTTCCGACAATTCACCCGATAGATTGAAATTAGACAAATCAAAATTTTGACAACATCAAGTCTACGACTTAGTATATGAAAATATAAACAAAATATTGACAAAACAAAATACGGGTATCAAAATCCCCGACAACCGAAATCAAGGAATAGTAAATTTCTGATAATTAAACATTCTGAACATCCTAATAGATATGTATCCTGACAAACAAAATTTTGAAAATATCAAAAAACTCGACAATATGAAAATCCCACAATATCAAAATCGAGGCAATCAAAATTCGGATCAATCAAAATCCCGACAAAATCCTGACAATCAAAATTCAGGCAAAACAACACCCAAAAACAATTAATATATGAATATCAAAAACTGACAACTGAAAATTTCAACAAAATCGATAGATAGAAAATTTCACATAATTCATATAATTGAAAACCTCAGCAAATCTAAATCTGTACAATATCAATCAAACTGGCGATCAACTCAACTTCCGGACAATCAAATCAAATTTTCCACATCGCTGGGAATATGAAAATTTTAGGTTAGTTTGGGTTAGTCAAAATCAAAATTTTGACGATATCGAAACCTGGATATGAAAATCCTGAAAATATCAGAATCGCGACAATTGTAATTCGGATCAATCAAAATCCCGATAAATAAAAATTTCGACAAAACCCCGACAATCAAAATCTAGACAAAACAACATCGAAAAAAATTGATATTGAAATATCAAAAGCTGACAGTTGAAAACTTCGACAATATCGATAGATAGAAATTTTAACAATAACAAAATCACGACTCTGTCAAAGTTCTGATAATAAAAATCATGAAAATATCAAATTCTTGATAAACGAAAATTTAGACAATATTAAAATCGTCACAAATGAATTTTCTATATTAAAATCCCGACCATCAAAATCCCCACAAAGCAAAATGCGGACACATCGAAATCCTCATAACACTATAATATTAACCATACAAATCCGGTCATCAATATTTAGACTAGTAGTCAAAATTCCGACAATAACAAAATGTGCGCATTGTGAAAATGTCGGTAATATAATCTCGAGAAATCAAATTTTCCACAATGCTGGAATAATGCAAATTTTGGGTTAGTTTGGGTTAGCCAAAATAATTTATTTTTTATGAAATTTATGAAAATCCCGACAATATCAGAATCGCGACAATCAAAATCCGGATCAATCAAAATTCCGACAAATCGAAATTTCGACAAAACCCCGACAATAAAAATCCAGACAAAACAACATCCAAAAACAATTGATATTGGAATATCAAAAACTGATAATTGAAAATTTCGACAATATCGATAGATAGACATTTTGACAATAATAAAATCACCACTATAGTAAAATTCTGACAATGAAATAATGACAATATCAAATTTCTGATAAATCAAAATACAGACAATATTAAAATCGTCACAAATGAAATTTCTGATAATTATTAAAATCTCGACTATATTGAAATCCCGACCATCAAAATCCCAACAATGCAAAATGGAGACACATTGAAATCCCCATTATAATAATATTATAATATTAACCATACAAATCCCGATCATCAAAATCTAGACAATTATGACAAATTTGCATCTTAGCAGTCCAAATTCCGACAATAATAAAATGTGTGCATGTCGATAATATATAAAAAAATTACAATATCTAAATCATGATAAAGAAAAATCCCCACAACTCAAACCCTGACTATATCAAAATCCCGATAATTGAAAACCTCAGCAAATCTAAATATGTCCAATATGAAAGGGGCGACCTACTCAACTTCCGGACAGTCAAAATAACGACTAATCAAATTTTCCACAATGCTGGGAATATGAAAATGTTGACAAATCATAATTTTGACAATATCAAATTTCGTTTATACTAAAATCCCCAGCGTGTCAAAATTCGACAAAAAAATCCTCATAATCGAAACCTGGAGAAAATATAAATCGTAGCAACTCGAGTTGACGATAATCCTAATCATCACTATATTAAAATCCGAACTAAATAAAATCAGAATAACATCGAAATCCCTATAATCAAAATCTCTACAAACAAAATTTCGATACTATAAGAATCACAATAAATACAAATTTTGATAATATCAAAATTTCGATTATAAATAAATTCCGTCATAAAATTCCCTGCTGTATCAAAATAAATACAAATTAAAATATCGAAATAATCAAAATCCCCACAATCAAAATTTCGACGACCAAAATCCCCGATAAATAAATATCTCGACAATATTAAAATTAATTTTAAACAAAAATTTCGTCAATCAAAATTTGGACAATATCAAAATCCTGACAAGCAAAATCACGTCATTCAAAATCCAGGCAATATCAATAAACATTCTGACAACCAAAATCCTGAGAATTCAAAATTTTGACAAAATAAAAATGTTGGTAAATCAAGTTTCTGACAATCAAAATCTTGACAAGCAAAATTGTAGGAAAAGCGATATCCAGACTAGGTTGACATTTTTAATATGTCAAAATCGATCAATCACAAATAAATTCCGACAATATTAAAATTGCAGCAAATAAAAATCCCCACAATATAACAATTGCAAAACCCATAAACGCGTTGAACACCACATGTTTAATGGACCGAAACTAACCCAACATAGCGAGGCTAACTAAAACGAACCCAAAGTAAACGATATTTTCATATTAAGATAATTGTGACGATTTTGGTTTGTAGGGATTATAATTGTCAGAACTCTGACATGGGAGATTTTGTTATTGTCTGGATTATGAACTTCATTTCTAGCTGTACATGTTGCCAAATCAATTTTTTTAAGAGGAATTCAAAATCTCGACAAAATAAAAATGTTGACAAATCAAATTTATGACAATCAAAATCTTGACAAGCAAAATCTCGATAAAGTAACATTTAGACAACATTGACATTTTTATTATGTCAAAATCGATTAATCAATATACCGACATAAACAAATTTTGACAATATTAAAACCGAAATTAACCTAAAATAACTCAAACTAACCAAAACTAATCCAAACCAAAGGATATTTTCCTATTACGATAAATGTGGCTATTTTGGTTTGTAGGGATTATCATTGTCAGGATTCAGGGATAGGAGATTTTGTTATTGTCTGTACATGGTGATCAAGATTTTTTAAACAGGTATTCAAAATTTTGACCAAGTTGACAAATTAAAATTCTGACAATCAAAATCTTGACAAGCAAAATTCCGACAAAGTAAAATTCCGACAAAGCAAAATTCCGACAAAGCAACCTCCAGAAAACGTTGACGTTTAATATGCCAAAATCGATCAATTAAATACCGATACAAATAAATTCTGGCAATATTAAAATCGCGGCAAATAGAAATCCAGACAATTTAATAATTGCGAAACCCATAAACGTGTTGACCACCACATATTTAATGGACGGAAACTAACCCAAACTCATCCAGAATAACTCAAACTTCCGAGGCTAACCAAAACTAACCCAAGCCAAACGATATTTTCATATTAAGATAATTGTGACGATTTTGATTTCTCGGGATTCTGTAATAGGGGATTATTGTCTGGATTTTTAGTCAAGATTTTGCTTGCTCGGATCAGGAACTTCAATTTCTAGCTGTACATGTTGCCCAATCAAGAATTTTTAACAGCAACCTTAAATTATACCGAATGACTGATACGAAATTAATTGAACGTAATGGATAACACCTAAAAAAAACCTTAATCGCCACCACGGTTTTAATAAACGTTTATTAACTAAATATGTATGAATTTTCCAAGAATCGCGTTCGCAGCCACCATCTAAGCCTAATAGAGGCGAACCTGTTGCAGAACAGTATTATTTGATAGAAAAGCTTCTATAATGACTGAAAAGGTTCATTAATCAAATTCAATTTATTAATGGTGCGACAGCAACTGCTTGATAAAGGTGGGCAGATAATGCTTTAGTTGGCAGTTTATTATCTGGGAACGGGGTAAATGGACTTGGGCAATACATTTGCTTTGCGGATTAGCGCAATACGTGTGTGCGATCTTTGGAAAAGCGCCTCATATAATGAAACAGTAGGATTAATGATGAACATGACCAATCGGAGATAAAGCAGGAAAATTCAATTTCTCTGGGTAAAATTGATTTATTTCACATTATAAATATTTTAGGGAAAATGGGAAATTGCTTATTGCTCTTAGCAGATGATAATAGGTGGTTACACCACTACCCATGCTTAAAGAAACTCATTGTAATTATTTCGGTGCTAACTCATATAAATTCATCAAGTTATGCGCATATGTATTCTTCTCCTTAAAATCGCTATTAAGAATTAATAACTGAATTAATGTCCTGCATAAAATATTTTTTTTCGCGGTTGTTCCAAAATAATTAATACAAGATTTAATCAGCTGTACCCAGAATAGGCATTTTAATAAAAATACTATTTTAAATAATTTCACGAAACTGCTCTTGCTTCGAGCTACAAGGGCCTGATTGTGATTTTATTTAAAATATTATGACTGAAACGTACCTACAACAAAAAGTTGGTATTTTTGAATTTCGTATAATTTCGAATGCGAAAATTCATGCATGACCGGGCAATGCCTGCCACAACGAATTATCTATTCGCATAATCGCCATATTTTATGTAAATGTGATGAGGCACCAATTACCCGAGACGTCGGCGGGCCAGTTTCATACTAAAATTCGATAATCGTCGCTAGGACAAGATAATATCTCGTAATTGCATCGTGTCAATAAAAATATTTGGTCACTGACCTCAGGTGAATATTCGGACAGCTATATAAGGAAATTTAATCAAGAGATCAGACCGGGTCATCTATTACATTGCTGGCTGAGTTTGAGAAATACCAGTGCAAAAATCCTTTAGTTAAGTTAAAACCCCGAAGGGGCCAGATATAGCCTATTACAACATTTTCAAGTTTCCATCGTTCATAAAATAATATAGAAGAAATCGCTTAACCACTTGACACCAATCCAGCGACCCTCGTATGCTAGCGCATTTTTCTGCCAAACGGGAAAAATCTCGAAATACGATTAATCAAGTCGGCAGTATCAATTCGCGCGGCCCAAAAATTAATCATAAAGACAAACCTGTCAAAAGAGGTAGAGGAATGACAAATTTACGAAGCCAAGTTGAGCGTGCTATCGCGCAAACCCGTTCTTCTTTATCAACCGAGTGAACACCATCTATTAGTCTTGGCGCAGCGCATTCCTGTACACTCCCCCGATTTTTTCGCGAACCTGTTGGCCGCCGCATTTATACGCACCTGTACAGGTCGTCGGGGCCTCGGGATAATCACCGTATACCGGGTGATTTAAATAGAAGGCCTGAAAAATCTTAGAAGTCTCGACAACCTGGTTTTCAATCACTATCATATTTATTTTGGTATGAACGGCTTTCTGTAGGTGGTATGCACGAACCTAAATATTGAAACCTGTCCGATACAGTTGCACTATTCACTAACCGATAATCCATAACAATACATCAATATTTATTATAATTATTCTTTTGCACGAGAACCAGTTGCTTGACGACAATCTGTCTATATCCAAATCTGTCAGTCCGCAGAAATGTACGAACCAAATCTAACTTCAGAAAATGTTGAAGTTGCACAACCCGAGTTAGGCTTTGAAAAACTTTAAAATGGCACAACCTCTTGAGAAATCCTAAATATTAGCAAACGAAACCTGTCTGATATAGTTACACTATTTTCTAAACTGTAATCCATAACGATACGTCAATATTTCTTATAATGGTTCTTTTGCACGAGAACCACTTGATTGATGAATATCTATACTCAATGAATATCTAATTAAATCCTACTCTATTATTTTCTAAAAATGCACCAATCAAGTTAAGCTTTGAACAAAATTGGAATGGCACCATTTCTTCAGAAAACCTGAATACCAGCAATGAAATCCGGCCCCGATATTGTTGCACTACTCAATAAACAATAATCCAAAACAAATTAAAATAAAAAATTGTTGCAAATTGAGTTATAACTTATTAACAAAATTGTTCACACTTTCGGAACAATTGATAAAAATTATTAACACAATTAAAGAACAATTTGAATTAACAAACTAGCAGACAATAGCGAAGAACTAGGATGTGAAACTTTCGAAAAAAAAATGCATTCAAACCACTGTTACGTGAAAATATCAAATATAAAAATATAAATAATAATAATATATAAAAAGCGCTAAAAACAATTGAACAAAAGACGTTCACATGTAGCTACATACTCAAGTTATACTCAATCAGGGTAATATTCCTGTAAACTCATCAAATGTATGGCTAAAATTGTCAAATCTTTTGTACTTTTAAAGGTAGGTATATAACTTAGCAATGGGCAATGGAAGAAATATGCGAGTGCTTAATCATAGCCAATCTGGGAAAGGGCAACGGAAGATCACCAGAATGGTACGTATTCACGTCCTTTGTGGGTAAGGCATACAATTTCAATAATTAATAAACAGGGCAACATAACAACTTCGGAGGAAAAATAAGAGTCTACACTTTTAAAGCTAAACCCCAGCTTTCCCCTGAAAAAAACACGCAAAGATCTTCCAAGCAGAGGAGTATGCAATCTAGACGAAGAAATAAAGAGGAAGTAGTAATTTGGTCTGATAGCCAAAAAGCACTTAGGGCAGTCTGTGAATCTAGGACTAACTCTAAATTAGTCCAGGAGTGCGGGGATGTCTTGGAGTGCGGGGATGTCTTGGAGTGCGGGGATGTCTTGGAGCACCTGGCACACAGCAAGCGGGTGAAGTTGATATGAGTGCCGGTATACAGTGGGGTAGCAGATGAACTTGATAGGCTATAGGCCCGGAGCTCTTTTCAGATCTTTCTAGATCCCAAGTAAGAGCGGCAATGAGAGAGCGGAGTAATCGGAAAAAATTCCAAAGGGGAAGAAAAGTCAAGGACTTTATCGGTGAGCCTGATAAAATCAGAGCGGAATGGCTCCTGACGAGAGATTGGCGACCCCTGAGAATCTGACAGGCCTTAAGGAGAGCGCTACAGGCCGAGGCATAAGGAGAAGAAGAATGAAGACCCTCATCATTACCTAGACAGAAGCAAGAGCGAGACATGGCAATATTGCAGGCCGAGGATAGTGTGTGTCTTCCTGACCTTCATCAGCAGGACAGGAGAATTGACGTGAGCTAAAGGTGTGCTTGGTGGTTGGGAGGAGATCTGTAGTATGCTGCAAGGGACCGAGGACCTATCAGGAATGTCCTTTGGCCTTCTTTCAATTACTATTACTACTAATGCAAGAACAGTGAGCTGAACAGATAGGTTAAGCGTTATTTCTAAAAATTTGATAAAGGGCTTAGATTCCATCATTTGGTTTGCTAAGGTCGATGAAACTCAAAGTGAAACTAATAGATAAGATAATATTGGATTTTCGTAATGCTAGCAGAGAGAGTTTGAGTTTCATCACAACTTAATCCGTTCGATCTCACGTAATATTGTATGCTGCATGTCTCCTCATGATTCTCTCCAAAGAATCGTCGTGTCATCCGCAAATAAAGTAGACCTATCCTCAAAATCCGAAAAGGTCAAATCATTGATATATAATAGACACAATATAGGGCCCAACACTGACTCTGAGGAACTCCTCCACAGAAGATCCAATGCAACCAAATTCGATCAGACAAAAAGGACTCATCCACATGAATCATCCCTTTCAGAGCCTATAAATTTGTAATTTTTGCAACAATAATCTGTGATCTACACAATCAAAAGCTTTTGAAAAATCATAGAATGTCAACGTTATAGAGACGATTGTTAGAAATTTGGTTGAGAACTGCACAGTATATCATATAGGGAGATATTAAAAAACTGGGTCCCTAGGAAACTACTGTGTGACTTCCTCACCTTTATCAGGAGGACAGGAAAATTGGAGTGAACTGAAAGTGTGCTTAGTGGTTGGGAGGAGATATCTTGGCAGGAGATCTAGAGTATGCTGCTAAGACCCCCGGGTCTATCAGCAAGGTGTTTGACCTCCCCTCAAGTACTATTACTACTACTAAAGCAAAAACGCTGAGCTAAACAGACACGTCAAGCGTTGTTTCTAAAATGTTAATGAACGGTTTAGATTCCATCATCTATTCGTTTTTCGTAATGTCAGCAGAGATAGTTTGAGTTTCATCATAACTTAATCCGTTCGATCTCACGTAATATCGTATGCTGCATGTATCTTCCTCATTCTCCCCAAGGAATCCTCGTATCATTCGCGAATAAACTAAACCTACCTTGAATATTCCAAGAAATGCTATATAATAGAAACAATATCGGTCCCAGCACCTACCTTTGAGGAAATCCACTTGATCAAAGGAGAATTGGAGTAAACTGAAGGTGTGCTTGGTGGTTGGGAGGAGATCTGGAGTATGTCGGCAAGGGCACCGGGTCTACCAGCAAGGTTTTTACTACCACTAAAGCAAAAACACTGAACTGAATAGACACGTCAAGCGTTATTTCTAAAAAATTAACAAAGGGCTTAGATTCCATCTTTTGGTTGTTCAAGCCCGATGAAACTCAAAGTGAAATTAATAGATGAGATATTCGTTTTCGTAATGTCAGCAGCGATGGTTTGGGTCTCATCACAGCTTAATCCGTTCGGTCTCACGTAATATCGTGTGCTGCATATCTCCTCCTGATTCCCCCCAAACAATCGTCGTGTCATCCGCGAATAAAGTAAATCTACCTTGAATATCCGAAAATTTGCTATATAATAGAAACAATATAGGGCCCAGCACTGACCTCTGAGGAACTCTTCTTGATCCAAAGAAGATCCATTGCATGTAAGATCTATCAGACAAAAAAAGAACTCATCCACATGAATGATCCGTCTCAGAACCCATAAATTTGTAATTTTAAAACAATAATCTGTGATCTACACAGTCAAAGGCTTTTGAAAAATCATAGAATATCAACGTTATAGAGACGATTGTTAGAAATTTGGTTCAAAAGTGCACAGTATATCATATAGGAAAGATATTAAAAAACTGGGTCCCTAGGAAACTACTGTGTGTCTTCCTGACCTTTATCAGGAGGACAGGAAAATTGGAGTGAACTGAAGGTGTGCTTGCTGGTTGGGATGACATACCTGGTAGGGGTCATCTGATAGGTCTTAAGGAAAGTGCTACTTGCCCGGTATAAGAAGGAGGAGGATGAAACCCCTCTTCGTTACCTAGACAGAAGCAAGAGCGAGGCACGGCAATATTGCAGGCCGAGGAGACTGGGTGTCTTCCTGACCTTCATCAGCAGGACAGGAGAATTAGGGTGAACTGAAGGTGTACTTGGTGGTTGGGAGATCTGGAGTATGCTGCAGGGGCCCCCGAGTCTATCAGCAAGGTTTTTGCCTCCTCTCTAAAGCAAAAACACTGAGCTGAACAGACACGTCAAGCGTTATATCTACAAATTTAACAAAGGGCTTAGATTCCATCATTGGGTTGCTCAAGTCGATGAAACTCAAAGTGAAATTAATAGATAAGATATTCGTTTTGAGAGTTTGAGTTTCATCACAACTTAATCCGTTCGATCTCACGTAATATCGTATGCTACATGTCTCCTTCTGATTCTCATCAAAGAGTCGTCGTGTCATCCGCGATTAAAGTAAACTTACCTTGGATATCTGAAAGAAGCTATATAATAGAAACAATATAGGACCCAACATCGACCCCTGAGGAACTCCTCTTGATCCAATGAAGATCCATTGCACATAAGATATATCAAACAAAAAAGTACTCATCCACATGAGTGATCTGCCTCAGAGCCTATAAATTTGTAATTTTTGCAACAATAATCTGTGATCTACAAAATCACAGGCTTTCACAAAATCATAGAATATCAACAATATAGACGATTGTTTGAATTTTGGTTGGAAAGTGCATAGTATATCATATAGGAGAGATATTAAGAAACTGCGTCCCTAGGAGATTACGGTGTGTCTTCCTGACCTTTATCAAGAGACCAGGAGAAGTGGAGTAGGCTAAAGGTGTGCTCGGTGGTTGGGAGAAGATACTTGGTGACCCCTACCAAGTATCTCCTCCCAACCACCAAGCACACCTTTAGTCTACCCCAATTCTCCTGTTCTGCTGATAAAGGTCACGATAAGTGTTAACGAAAGCGCTATATGCCCGGGGTATAAGGGGGAGGAAGATGAAACCCCTCTTCGTTACCTAGACAGAACCAAGAAAGAGGCACGGCAATATTGCAGAACGACGAGACTCTGTGTCTTTCTGACCTTCATCAGCAGGACAGGAAAATTGCAGTGTACTGAAGGTGTGTTTGGTGGTTGGGAGGAGATCTGGAGTATGTTGCAAGGATCCCCTGGCCTACCAGCAAGGTTTTTGTACTACTGCTACTACTAAAGCAAACACAATTAATAAAGGGCTTAGATTCCATCATTTGGTTGCTCAAGTTGATGAAACTCAAAGTGAAATTAATAGATAAGATATTCATTTTCCGCAATGCTTGCAGAGAAGGTTTGGGTTTTATCACAACTTAGTCCGTTCGATCTCACATAGTATCGTGTCTTGCATGTCTCCTCCTGATTATCTCCAATGAGGCGTCAGTATGCCCATGCAGCTTTCTATGACCTCTCGAAGGCTTTTGATTGTCTCTTCCACTCTCTACTTCTATCCAAGCTTGTATCATATGGAATAGGGCATAATAGTTATTTGCTGGATAGAAAACAACAGACATATTTTAAGGGTGAAACTTCACATAGACTGGAGATGAGGCATGGGGTGCCCCAGGGATCCATACTTGGGCCCCTTTCTGATCTATATAAATGATATCCAAAGTGCATCACCAAACTCTAGACTTTGGCTGTTTGCTGATGATACTACATTGGGTGGCTGTGGTGGGAGTCTAAAAGAATTGGTGAATGAGGTGAATAGGGAAGTGCAAGGATTGCAAGAATGTTTAGTGCAAATAAGCTGACAATGAATGAGGATAAAACAGTATGCATGACTTTTAGTTTGAGAGAGATCCACGAAGGTTATGCTGAAACGGTGAGATTCCTGGGAGTACATCTTGACCCACGCCTGACTTTTGAGGGGCATATTGATATGATAGCGGAAAAACTATCTAGAAATATCTTCTTGCTAAAGAATCTCTTCAAGATTCTGCTATCAGCAGTGTTGCTACAGGCATTTCATAGTATTTTTCAGTCCGTGGGTGTGTGTATACGATTCTGGCTTGGGGTCATTCCGCTCATTCAGGCCGCATCTTTGGACTGCAAAGGAGGGCAGTAAGTGTAATTGCTGGATTAGGGTATAGGGAGCATGTTCGAGGATCTTTTATCGATTTGAGAATTCTGACTATACCAAGTAGATACATTTTGGAGTGCCTACTTTATGCCCACTCTAATGTTACCAGATATAGCCAAAATAATTTTTATTCGGTTGGAATTTCTAAGACTACATAGGAGCTGTATCTCATTAAATCACTTTGCTCCAGTTTTCTATAACAGGGTGCCTGATAGTGTTAAGTCGCTGGGTAACAATCAATTTGGGAATAAAATTAAGACCTTCCTTTTGAGTAAAGTCTTTTATAGTATAGACGAGTTCCTTAGTAGTCCTGTGATATTCTGATATATATTTTAAGCTCTAGTATTGTATAATATTGTCTGTAATTTCCTACTTTTAATCGCTCTTCTTAAATTTTATTGTGTTTCTTAGATATGTTTATGTTGCCCTATTTCGAGATGTCATCTTATGTATTTTGGTTTTAGTGCAATTTTAGTCTAAGTATTTTTTAAACCTATTCTCAATATCCGAAAGGGCCAAATCATTGATATATAATAGAAATAATATACTTTTGAAGAACTTCTCTTGATCCAAAGAAGATCCATTGCACCTAAGACCTATCAAACAAAAATGATCCGCCTCAGACCCCAAAAATTTATAACTTTGCAACGATGATTTGTGATCTACACAATCAAAACCTTTTAAAAAATCGCAGAATATCTGGGTTATGGAGACGTCTCTGTTAGCCTCAATACGTCAATTATTATTATTAGAGTGTTTCTTTTGTACGAGGACCAGTTGCTCGATGACGATTTGACTATATTCAACTTGCAAAATGAACGAACCAAGTCTAATTTTGAAAAACTCTGAATTTGTGCAACGACTTGACAGCAATCAGGTACTTACCCGATATAGTTACACTATTCATTAGACGAAAATCGACAACAATACGCCAATAATTATTTGATTGTTGGTCTCGTATGAGGGCCATTAACTTCATGAAAATCTGGACTACATCCATCTGAATCAACACTAACTTTGAAAAACACTTTCAATTTAAATATAGTCTCTTGAAAAGGCCTGAGTACTAGCAATAGTGTATCTATCCATTTTCTTGAGAAATATTACTTAAAAATCCCTTCTTTCTTAAGTGCAATACATATTCCAAACCTAATCTAAATATGCCCAGTGTTTTCGGAGAAGCATTTTGCTCAAGCCTTTTTTTAGTGTTTTTGAATATAAAAGTCTCAAATAAAAAAAGTGTTCTGCGGAAAGATTGATCGGCGCCACTGGTAATCCGTCACGCTTAAAATACCCTTTTCTCTACAGTAAGCGCGCTGCGCAACTGAAGATGATGATGAAGAAGAAGAAAACTGGCGAAGAGCCCCTAAGGGACAAATTTCAGTGCAGCAGCTCCGCCGTTGTCCGTCCACAATAAATCAAGCAACTCTTTATGTATATCGATGCATATTTTGATATTCATGCGAATCTTATTGGTTGCAGTTCACTCTTCTTTTTATTTTTCGGTTTTATTCGGCCACATTTTATAAAACTTTTCTTCCACGCCTCGAGGCGATTGATACGGACTAGGTTCGAGAATTATTCGCCGTCGTTTATTATTTACGAGAAGAACGATTTTCGTTGTGTGTAGGAAAATTTGGTTGATAGAGGCTCCTAACTTTGCCAACCTAAAGTTCTTCTTTCTCTTCTTCCATCAAGAATGTTCTAATTACGACACCAAAGCGATTAAATCAATTGTTGCAGTCACGACTGTTGAAGCTCATACCTTCAAAGCCAGTGAGCATTTGCAGCATCAGGAGCCTCAACGAAGAATGCATCAAGACTATCTTTTTGTGCGAGATGGAGCGGTACTAAAAAATCATCAAATTGTTCTCTCGTTTCTTCAACACGTTTCATAAATTGTCTCATGTTACTCTTGGAGCATCTAACATCATTCTTGGCGAGGAGAGCACGCAGTTAGGACCGTCAGACTCAAGACATTGACTTTCCGAGTTTCGTCTCATTCAAATTCAATTACTTCAGAGTATTTTGTAAGAGACTGTTTTAGGAAGGGGAACCTCGTATTTGAACTGGATTATCACTAATCACCACTGAGTTACTCAGATTATTCCAGTGAACATGATTTTTGCATTCCGATCTCAGGTCTTTGCTCGTTAAATATTCTTAATTGAAACGCCCCCTGGCCAAGGCTTTCTTTTTTTGAGCATAGTGTTGGGAGGACATGTTTGTGAAACGTGCAACTAGTGGGTGATATCCTTTATAGTTAGTTCATCTAATTAATAATATGATGTTAGCGTGGATTATTTAAGCAACAGATTTCAAAGAACCAAGGTAGGATGTAATATTTCTAGTAATGTGTATGAATGTATCAAAGGGAGTGGTGAGTACTCTTTCCACTTTAAAACCAAAGTGAATTTGCATAACTTTCTGGTATTGCGTACCATAAGCATACGCGAGGACCAAATATCTGATGATGATGAATGTTTGGTGTAAACAACTCTATTACATATTTTAAAAATTCACCCATAGAAGGACCATTATTACCGAAGATTTGAAATCATAACTCTTTAAATAATATAAATATAATACAAATATCGAAATAATTGTAGTTTATAATAATGGAACATATTCTTAAACGATAGTCGTTTTATTTTTTCTGAAAACTCGAACGTAGTAAAGTACCTGTTACGTTTTGTGCAGACTCGTCTTTACTCGGTTCTGTCGGTCTTCTTCGCCTAGAGGCAGTATTAGGGTAATTACTATTAAAGGTTGTGCCTTAGATTAAACGGCGGATAAAAGTATAGGTATTGTGGTAGACGATTCAAGAAAGTACGAAATGGCTTTGCTTTATTCGTAGGAATTCCATATCTATTTTGACGCGCTTTCCGGTACTAATAGATAATTTCTATGAGCACTGGCTCCTCTAAATGGCGATAAAGAAACTTGTCGTCCAGCTTCAATTGAGAAAGGATTTTGAAGGACAAGGCTCGATGGTGGAAAAACTTAGATGGCAGGAGCTTTTAATTGCACAATTTCGAAAATGGTGGTAAAGGTATGCAAAATTTATATTCGAAAAAACAGTAAATTTGAATAACGATTAACCTTGACTAGCCCCGACCCTGAAGCTGACACGCCTTAATCATCGCGACCTATGCGGTTGACATCTGGAGCTGCAGGAGCGACCCATTGGCACTGTGGAGACATACTCGAATACCGTCGTGTCCAGTCGCTTTAATAGCCCCTGTTAACTGGCAGTACTTCAAATACTCCGATATAGGGTCCGTGGTTGAACTTTAGAATCCTGTTTCTCATAGAGACGCCTGACTATATTGTCTTCCTCCTCAACGTCCAAATAAATGTGACAAAAAAATAACTCAATTTTAATCATGGTACATGTTCTTCACTAGAAGCAATGCATCAACAACGTATGCTTTTATCTTTGAAACAAATGAATGCAAAATCAATAATTCTAATTAAGCGTTTTTGCGATTCCTGATTCTGTTCGCTGCTGGAGATATAATTAAGACTTTACGTTTATTTACCGACTAAGCCACTTTCTTACGCGGTAACTCCCTGATTAATAAGGAATATTATTATAAAGCTGACGTCGTACTTCATGACTTATTAAAGATGCATTTAGCTGGAATTTAAAATAAATTGGCGTTTGGGAATTTTTATTGGAAATGTAATTTTTCATGTCAAACTCGTCTCGTTTTGGGATCACTCATGTGCTGGTGCTGGTGATGAGCCATTAGCTCCGAAATCATAAAAACTACAGAAGGCAGAAGGCCAACCTTTAATTGATTATTCAATTCTAAATGATGTTTTCTTGTGTTGCCATTTTTGACTATAATTTAAACAAAAATTGCTGGAACGTGTACAGGAGATTATGGCAAAATTACAAATCTTCCATAAAGAATAAAGATCTTTTAAATCTACTTAAAACTGGCTTAAATTTTTGTCAAGTTGGGAGAGTGCACAGAACAAAATTTTCGAAAATTACGTAAACATTCGAAACTTATCAAAATTCTCATATATATTTATGAAATCCATTTTAAATTTTCTATGTAGTTCAAGAATTGCACAAATTTTAGAGGAAAAACAGCATATTTTCAATTGGGATGACAAACAGGCTTAAATTTTTGTCAAGCTGAGAAAGTGCACAAAACAGCATATTTGAAAATTACGTAAACATTCAAAACTTATCAAAAATCTTCATATAGATCTTTGAAATTCATTTTGCAGAAATGCATAAATTTTCGAGGAGAAACAGCATATTTTCAATTAGGACGAAAAACAGGCTTACATTTTTGTCAAGCTGAAAAAATGCATTAAACAACATAATTGAAAATTACGTAAACTTATCAAATATCCTAATACAGATCTTCGAAAACCATTTAAAATTTCCTGTGACGTTGAAGAATTGCATAGATTTTCAAGGAAAAACAGTATATTTTCAATTAGGATGAAAAACAGGTTTAAATTCATGTCATGTTGGGAAAATGCTCAGAGCGACATATATTGAAATTACGTAAACATCCGAAATTTATCAAAAATCCTCAAACAGATCTTTGAAATCTATTTAAAATTTCCTATGAAGTTAAAGAATTGCCTAGATTTTGAAGGAAAAACAGTATATTTTCAGTTAGGATGAAAAACAGGTTTAAATCCTCGTCAAGTTGGGAAAATGCACAGCACAACATATTTGAAAATTACGTACACAAACATTCAAAACTTATCGAAAAACCTCATACAGATCATTGAAATTCATTTAAAATTTCCCACGGAGTTAACGAATTGCATAGATTCTCGAGGAAAAACAGCATATTTTCAATTAGGATGAAAAACAGGCTTAAGTCTATGTCAAGCTGGAAAGTGCACAGAACAACATATTTGAAAATTAGGTAAACATTAGGAGCTTATCAAAATTCTTATACAGATCTTTGAAATCCCCTTAAAATTTTCCTATTGAGTTGAAGATAATTATCTATTTTTGAGGAAAAACAATTTATTTTCAAGCTAAAATGAAAAACAGGCTTACATTTTTGTCAGGTTGGGAAAGTGCATAGAAAAACATATTTGAAAATTACGTAAATATTCGAAACTTA
The DNA here is from genome assembly GCA_016904865.1 of Pissodes strobi. Taxonomy (NCBI): domain Eukaryota; kingdom Metazoa; phylum Arthropoda; class Insecta; order Coleoptera; family Curculionidae; genus Pissodes; species Pissodes strobi. The sequence goes on from MU185338.1 coordinate 47,452, forward strand.
TAAAAAATCCTCATACAGGTCTTTAAAATTTCCTATGTAGTTGAAGAATGGCATAGATTTTTCAAGGAAAACAGTGTATTTTCAATTAGGATGCAAATCAGATTAAAATTTTTGTGAAGTTGGGAACATGCACAGAACAACATATTTGAAAAATTACAAAAACATTCAAAACTTATCAAAAATCTTCACACAGATCTTTGGAATCCATTTGAAAATTCCTTTGAAGTTGAAGAATTGCATATACTTTCACGGAAGAGAACAGCATATTTTCAATAAGGATGAAAAACAGGCTTAATTTTTGCCAGGTTGGAAAGGTGCACAAAACAACATATTTGAAAATTACTTAAACATTCGAATCTTATCAAAAATCCTCATACAGATTCTTGAAATCCATTTAAAATTTCCTATAGAGTTGAAGAAGTGCATAGATTTTCAAGGAAAAATAGTATAATTTCAATTAGGATCAAAAAATAGGTGTACATTTTTTCAAGTTTAAAAATGCACAGTACAACATATTTGAGAATTACATAAAGGTTAGGAACTTATCAAAATTCTTATAAAGATCTTTAAAATCCCATTAAAATTTCCTATTGAGTTCAAAAGTTGCATACATTTTCGAGGAAAAGCAATATATTTTCAATTAGGATGAAAAACAGGTTTAAATTCTTGTCAAGTTGAGAAAATGCACAGAACAACATATTTAAAAGTTACGTAAACATTCGAAACTTATCATAAATCCTCATACAGATCTTTGAAATCCATTTTAAATTTCCTATGGAGTGAAGCATTGCATACATTTCAAGGAAGAATAGCATGTTTTCAATTAGGATGAAAAACAGGCTTAAACTTTTGTCAAGTTGGGAAACTGCACAGTATAAAATATTTGAGAATTACGTAAGCATTCGAAACTTATCAAAAATCCTCATACAGATCTTTGAAATCCATTAAAAATTTCCTATGGAGCTGAAAAACTGCATGGATTTTCAAAGATAAACAGTATATTTTCACTTAGGATGAAAAATAGCTTTAAATTCTTGTCAAGTTGGGAAAGTGCACAAAACAACATAATTTTAAAAATTACGTAAACATTCGAAATTTATCAAAAATCCTAATACAGATCTTTTATATCCATTAAAAATTTCCTATCGAGTTGAAGAATTGCATAGATTTTCAAGGAAAATAGTATATTTTCAATTAGGATGAATAACAGTTTTAAATTCTTGTCAAGTTGGGGAAATGCACAAAACAACATATATGAAAATTACGCAAACATTGGTAATTTAACCTTTAAAATCCATTTAAAATTTTCTATAGAGTTGAAATATTGCATACATTTTTAAAGAAAAACAGCACATTTTCAATTAGGATGAAAAACAGGCTTAAATTTTTGTCAAGTTAGGAAAGTGTACAGAACAACATATTTCAAAATTACATAAACATTCGAAACTTATCAAAATTCTCATATAGATTAATGCAATACACTTAAAATTTCCTATTGAGTGGCAGAATTTCATAGATTTTTGAGGAAAAACAGTATATTTTCAATTAGGATGAAAAACAGGCTTAAATTTTTCTCAAGCTGAGGAAATGCACAAATCAACATATTTGAGAATTGTTGAGAATTGAAAAACTTATCAAAATTCTCATATAAATCCTTGAATTCAACTTAAAATTTTCTATTGAATTTAAAAACTTCATATATTTTCGAGGAAAAATAGTACAATTTCAATCAGAATGAAAATAGGCTTAAAATGTTGTCAACTGATTAAGTGCACAAATAACATATTTGAAAATAACTTTAACAATAGAAATTTACCAATATTCTAATACAGATTTTTGGAATGCACTTAAAAATTCCTATTGACTTAAAGAGCTTCATATATTTTCGAGGAAAAACAGTATATTTTCAATTAGGAGAAAGTGCGCAGAACAACATATTTGAAAATTACGTAAACGTTCCAAATTTAGTAGAATTCTCATACAGATCTTTGTAATACACTTAAAATTTTCTCTTGGCTTGAAAAACTTAATAGATTTTCAAAGAAAACACAGTATATTTTCAATTAGGATGAAAACAACAGGCATCAAGTTGGGAAAGTTCATAGAACAACATATTTGAAAATTAAGAAAACTTTCCAAATTTATCAAAATTTGTATATAGATCTTAAAATCTCCTACTAAATTGAAGAATTTTATAAATTTTTTTCAGGAAAATTAATATATTGTCAATTCGGATAAAGAAAAAGTCTGAACTTGGTGTTAAGTGCCAGAACGATATATTTGAAAATTATAGAAAAATTCGAAGTTTCTCGTAACTCTCATATACATTTATTCTAAATTTAAATTAAATTGTCAAAGGTTTCATGAATTTCATTCAATTGGGATCAAGAAAAGGTTTGAATTTTTGTCAAGTGCTGGAAAGTGCGGTAGAGAGTATCTTTAGAGATTATGGAAAAATTAGAAAATATTGAGGATTCCCATATAGATTTTCGAAATCTACGTATATTTTCCTAAGGATTTGAAGAACTTTCTCGATTTTTGAATGAAAACGCTATATTTTCAATTAAGATTTAAAAATGGTTTCGATTTTTGTCAGATCATTTAAAAAAAAACGGGACTGCAGTTTTGAAGATAATAGAACATTTTCAAATTTCTTAAAATTTAGATATACTTTTTCCAAATCTATGCAGAATTTCCTATCGATTTGAAGACTCTTAGATTTTTGGGGAAAAGCAGTATATTTTTAATTGGGATGGAAATGTTTTGAAAAAATTTCTGCATATTTTTTAGGTAGTGGAAAGTACAACAAAGATATTTAAAGAAAGAAGAATAATTTGAGATTTCTCAAAGTCTTCATAGTGCTCTTTAAAATCTGCATAAAATGTCTTACCAATTTGAGGCATATTACAGAGTTTCGAGGGAAATTAAAAGATTTTCAGTTAGGATGAAAAAAATTGTTTGAGTTTTGGATGGAAAGTGCACAGTATATCATATAGTAAGGATATTAGAGAAAAATGCGAAATTTTTTAAGCTTTTTGTATCTATTTTCGAAGTCTACGCAAAATTTGCTGTGGATCTGAAGAATTTCTTAGATTTTTGAATGGAAATACTATATTTTCAATCAAATGAAACAATGATTTCGATTTTTGTCAAGTCCTTGAAAAAGAACTGGACGGCATTTTTGAAGATAGTAGAGAACATTTTCAAATTTCTTAAAATTTAAATATACTTTTTCAAAATCTATGTAGAATTTCCTATGGAGTTGAGAATAATTTCTTAGATTTTTGAAGAAAAGTAGTATATTTTTAAATGGGTTGAGAAAAGTTTTGAAAAAGTTCTATATATTTTTAAGTAGTGGAAAGTACAGACATATTCGTAGAATGAAGAATAATTTTAGATTCATCAGAGCTTGAAAAAAATTGTTTGAGTTTTGGTTGGAAAGTTCACAGTATATCATTCATGAAAGATATTAGAGAAAAATGTGAAATTTCTCAAGATTCTAGTATAGATTTTCGAAATCTACGCAAAATTTTCTATGGATCTGAAGAATTTCTTAGATTTTTGAATGGAAATACTATATTTTCAATTAAAATGAAAAAATTGGTTTCGATTTTTGTCCGGTCCTTGAAAAAGAACTGGACGGCATTTTTGAAGATAGTAGAACATTTTCCATTTTCTTAAAATTTAAGTATACTTTTTCGAAATATATGTAGAATCTCCTATGGAATTGAAGAATTTCTTAAACTTTTGAAGAAAATTAGTTTATTTTTAATTGGGATGAGAAAAGTTTTGAAAAAGTTCTACATATTTTTAAGTAGTGGAAAGTACCGAAATATTCGTAGAATGAAGAATAATTTGAGATTCCTTAGAGCTTGAGAAAAATTGTTTGCGTTTTGGTTGGAAAGTTCACAGTATCTCATACATGAAATATATTAGAGAAAAATGTGAAATTTCTCAAGATTCTTGTATCGATTTTCGAAATCTACGCAAAATTTGCTATGGATCTGAAAAAAATTTTAGATTTTTGAATGAGAATACTATACTTTCAATCAAATGAAGAAATGGTTTCGATTTTTGTCAATTCCTTGAAAAAGAACTGGACGGCATTATTGAAGATAGTAGAATATTCTCAAATTTCTTAAAATTTTAGTTTCGTGTATTTTACGTAGATTTGTAAATTTATATCGCTCCATATATTTGCAAATTGCAAGAGAACTAGACAGTAATAAATCGCGATTTTCGAGGTAATAGTGAAGTTGGACGTGCTTAATCCATCAGGACACATCCTGACGTTTTTCGGTAATCAAGTTGGTGGCAAATTAGAATCTAAGTGTGAACAATAGGAAATAAACACTATTTTTTGCTCCGTATATAAAATAAATAATTGTGCCTGGTGCTCGGCCTGATAAGGAAGGCAACGAGTTTGTAGTGATGGTATTCACTGATGGAGATGATCCTGGTGGAACGAATTGTTTTAAATGTAAGTTAGTATTTGACGATGTGAAGAGTATCATTTGTGTAAAAATTTTTATCATGGCAAGTGTGAAAATGTTGACTTCCGAGGATTTCACATGAAAAAGTCAACATGGAGATGCAAACAGTGCATTGATGCGCATGATGAAGATAACGGATCTATAAGATCGAGAAAGCGGAGTAAGGTGGATGATTGTGTGGATCAGAGTCTCATTGAGGGAATAAATCATACTCTGGGTTTGTTGCTCAAAAACACAAGTGAGCTAAATGAGAAAGTTGATCAACTTTTTAGCTGAGAATCAATATCTTAAGTTGGAAATAGCGAAAATGAGACAATCTCAGGTGACCAATAGTACAGTATGTTCGGCTTCGTCAACATATGCGTCAATTGCGGCAAATTAGTCAAATAATAGCAAGGTCTTATTGGTGAAACAAACGGGTCAACAGAGAGATGTGAAGCAAATTAAGAAAGATTTGCAAGACAGAGTCAAACCAGGAGAACTAAGTATTGGGGTCTCAATGGGACGTACAACCAAAGATGGAGGACTTATACTAACATGTGGTAATGAGAAGGAGATTTCCGCAGTCCAATCGGAAATTCAAACGAAACTTGGCGATGGGTATAAGGTTGATAGGCCAAGAACACACGATCATAGAATCAAGGTGGTGGGAATTGATGAGGGTGAATTTGGTGCTGCAGATGACGATATTATCGAAAGAGTTATAAAACAAAATGATCTTGGAGAGAGTAATACTGGTTTTAAATTGAAAATTCTTAGAAGAATGCAGGTGGTAAACAAAAAGTTCAATATAATTTTTGAGGTTGACTCTAACACCTATAACTCGCTCATTAATAAGCAAAAAATTAATTTGGGATGGAATCGATGTTGGCTTTATAACGACTATGGAATAATTCGATGTTACAACTGTAATAAATATGGACATCTGCAAAAAGATTGCAAAGATAAAAAAACATGTGCTAAATGTTCCGGAGATCACGACGTGAAAGAATGCCCAGGAAATCCAACCAAATGCACAAACTGTGTGGCATCTAATGAAAAATACAGGATGAATTTAAAAACAGATCACACTGTATGGGATCACACAAATTGAGACCTATAAACGCATAGAAAATACCCGGAAAAATAAATTTTTGCAATAGCAGTTAAATACCAATGAAGCTCTAACATCAAGTATTGTGTATTTCAACTGCCAAGGATACTTAAACAATAAGGACAATATAGTGGTACTGATAAACGACTGGAGGCCTAGATTAATTTTCTTGTCCGAGACTCATGTGTCTGCAGACGTGGAACAAGTTGAATTGGGCATTGACGGTTATTGTTTGGAGCAATGTGTGACTAACAATAGGAGAACAGGAGGAGTCTTGGTTTTAGTAAGAAATGACCTTAAATACAAAGTAAAATCAGCTCATTCTATTGACAACTACATGTGGTTATTGTCTATTGAAGTTTCTATGTCTAGAATTAAGTACCTTTTTACAGTTTTATACCATCCACCACAGATCGAGAATGCTCGGTTTGTTGACTTTTTTAAAGACTATCTTGACGAGGCGAGTGCGTTTGGGGGTGTCAACATAATAATGGGAGATTTTAACTTCGATCTGACGAAACCATCTTTTTATGGTGAAAAATTGTTATCTGACGTTTATCTAAATGGATTCACCCAGATTGTTGATACTCCCACACGAATAACCGATAGAAGCGAAACCCTGATTGACTACGTAATAACCAATGACAAAAACCTTCCATTTAAGGTTCACTTGACTCCAAAAATTAGCGACCATTGTGTTTTGTCCATTTATCCTGATCGAGAATCCAGTGAGAACACTGATGTCATAATGCACTATCGGTCAATGAAAAATTATGACAGGAATGATATGCATGATTATTTTCTTAATACCACATGGAATAATGATAGCGGGGATGTGAATGTTCTTGCCGATAATTTTGTTGGTGACATTGAAAAGATTGTAAATAGTATGTGTCCTAGAAAACTAAGTGTTTTTAAGCAAAAGTATTTAAATAAGGCGTGGATGACTGAGAGTGTAAGGGAGAATATGCAAACTAGGGATAATTTATATGTTCGTGCGATTGGAGAACGCGACGATAAAGTTTGGGAGGAGTATAAAAGGATACGAAATTACATAGTGAAACAAATAAAGCTTGAAAAAGAGCGATATTTTAAAGAAATTATTGATGGCAATAGGCATAATCCTACTGAAATGTGGAAGAGGCCAAAATTACTGTTACCGGGGAAACATTCAGCAACACCCAGTGAGATTAATTTCAAATTTCAAACAATTTCTAATGAATCTCAAATTGCCCAAGAATTAAATAAATATTTCGTCAACAGTATTGGTGAAATTGTGAATAGTATTCCTGAGTATTCATCACCGGATGAAGTATTGGTCGCAACCCCTGATGTTATGTATGTAGAGCTTACGAAATTCAAACCATTGACAATGTCGGAAATGAAAAATATTTAAAAGATTTGAAAAGTGTCGGAGGCGGAGTGAATGGAATTTCCAAGAATGTTTTGTGTGATGTGTGTTGTGTGGCTGCTAATCGATTATTGGATATAATCAATGCATCTCTTTCCAGTGGAAAATTTCCGGAAAAGTGGAAGGAGTCAACTGTTATTCCTGTTCCGAAAGTACCAAATACTAATTGTTATAACGAATATAGGCCAATTAATACAGTCGAAATCTATGAAAAGGTCTTAGAACTTGTGGTTAAAAAACGGTTGCAAGAGCATTGCGTTAAAAATAACATCCTAGTGGTCAATCAGTCTGGTTTCCGTGAACGTCACTCGTGTGAATCTGTTGTTAATCTTTGTGATACTTTTAAGAGAGAACTAGATAGGGGTAATTATGTTTTAGCGGTATTTTTAGATTTTAGGAGAGCATTCGAAACAGTTAACAGAAAAACACTGTTGCGTAAGATGAGCGGTGTGGGTATTAAAAATACAGTTCTCAGTTGGTTTCAATCGTATTTGCATAATAGGCACCAAAGGGTTAAATTTAAAGATGCTATGTCCGATCCATTAAGTGTTATTCATGGAGTGCCGCAGGGAACCGTACTTGGTCCCCTGTTGTTTTTGTTGTATGTCAACGACATTGTTGGAGCTGTAAATGGGTGTAACATCGAACTATTTGCTGACGATACGATGATTTACTTGGCGGGAACGGATTTAAGTCATATGCAGCGAGTTGTGAATGATGATTTAGAGAACTTATTCAAATGGCTTTGTAATAGCAAACTGTCAGTGAACGCTTTAAAATCAAAGTTTTGCTTATTTGGTAAAAAGCACAGTTTAAAAAATGTTAATTTTGATGATATAAACATAGTTATCAACGGTGACAGAATCATGCATGAAAGCCAAATAAAATACTTGGGAGTCATATTTGATTCAAATCTAACCTTTCATGCGCATGCTGAGTATGTAACACGTAAATTCTCAAAGAAAATTAACTTCATTGCGAGAGTAGGGAATCAATTATCATTCAGCACCAAATTATTGTTATATAACAGTATAGCCGCTCCTCATCTTGAATTTTGTTCGACCCTTTTATACAATCTGACTGCTTTCAAGATTGACCAAATCCAGATTGTCCACAACCGCGCTATGAGAGCTGTATTGAAATGTAATAGATACACCCCTATTGCGACCATGCTCAAAGTTTTAAATATGTTGTCTGTGAAGCAAAAGATTGCATTTAGTGTTCACGTATTTGTGTTTAAATTAAAACATAAACTATTACCAGCTTATATATGTAATAAAACCAAATTCTTCAGTGATGTACATGGTTATAACACCCGAAATTCTTCAGATTTCATATTGATCCAGAAATGTAACTCTAGTCAAATGCACAATTATGTGTTATTTAAAGGCTTACATGATTTTAATATGTTACCGAATAGTGTTAAAGATTGTGACGCTTTGGATGATTTTAAAATGTTATTGAGAAAACATATATTGTCATAGGTGGATGGTATGCTTTTAGCTTCTTGTTCACTTTTACTTTTTTCGATTTTACATTTTCCTGTTTTACTTTATTTGTATTTGTTAGTTTTAAGTTTTAAAATGTTTGTAATGCGTTTTCCATATAGCTATTATGCTAAATAAATAAATTTATTTATTTATTTATTTATATTTACTTTTTCGAAATCTTTGTAGAATTTCCTATCAAAAACTTTTTAGATTTTTGAAGAAAAGTAGCATTTTTTAATTGGGATGAGAAAAGTTTTGAAAAAGTTCTGCATTTTTTAAGTAGTAATAAGTACAATATTTCAAGAATGAAGAATAATTTGAAATTTCTCAAAGCCTTCATATAGCTCTTTGAATCATACATAAAATTTCTTACCAATTGGAGGAGTATTACAGAGTTTCGAAGAAAATATGAATATTTTCCGTTGTTAGAAAGTGGACAGTAAGTAAAGATATTAGAGATAAATGTGAAATTTCTCAAGATTCTTGTATCGATTTTGGAAATCTACGTAAAATTTGCTATGGATCTGAAAAAATATCCCAGTTTTTCCAGGAAATTCTGACTTTTTCCAAAATGGTTTCGATTTTTCTCAAGAACTGAATAATATACTGGACGGCATTTTTGAAGATAACAGAAAAATCTGAAATTTCTTAAAATTTTCATATATATATATCTGCCTGAATTCCTTATGCATTTTCCTAAAAATTTGAGAGTTTTAATGAAAAATAGTATATCTTTAATTGGGATGAGAAAAGCTGCACTTTTTTAAGTAGTGGGAAGTGCAGACATATTTGAAGAATAAGGATTTTTTTTTTCATACAGATTTTAGAAATCTGCACAAGACTTCCTACCAATTTGTACAGGGTTCGAGAAAAATTTCAGTTGAGTTGCAAAAAAATTGATTTTTTCTGGAAAGTACAGAGTACATCATATAACAAAAAAAATGAAGAAAAATACAAAATGTCTCAATATTATTCTATCAATTTTCGAAATATGTTCAAAATTTCCTATGAATCTTGAAAGTGACACTTTTTTCGAGAAAATTTAGAATTAAAAAATGATTTCGAATTTTGTCAAGGTCTGGAAAGTGCACGGTCAAAGATTATGAAAAAGTTAAAAAAATGTAATGCTGTGATACAGATTTTCTAAATTTACATAATATTTCCCAGGGATACGAATTTTCAAAAATGTCATGCAGAATAAGTCTTTTTCTAACAAGAATGAAAACGGTTGAGATTTTAGCGTGCCTGATGATAATTATAGGGTAATCTTGAATTCTCGTATACATTTCGAAATCGACGTATTTTTTTTGGAGTTGTACAGTTTTTTTGAAAAAAATTGCTTTGCTTTCAATTAAGGTTACCAAGATGTTTTGAGTTTTGTTGTTAAATTGAGGAGGAAATGAAGATCTTGGTGCAAATAAGCTGATGATGAAGATTCCGGAGACCAAACGTAGTGGAAGTCAACAGCTAATGTTGTTAAGTGAAAAAGATGGTAATGAGAAATTGCAACTTATTCTACATTATCTCTTAGTTAAAAACATATCAGAAACAAAGTGAAAACTATCCGGATTTTCGAGGGCTTGGCTCCCTAACCCGAACGACGAATTAGCGAGAAACGAATTAGTTCCACTCTGTATACAAAACTTTAAATATTTGCTCAAGTTTTCTCCGATAATTATTATAGTCGACTCGTTTCCGTCTCAATTCGAGCCGTACACGACAAACTGCGAAATAAAAGTACAAACAATTCGGCAAACTTTCAAACCGAGCAGTGTTTGCTTTGCACCGACCGTGTTTGCCGCGGAAAAATATTGATTTTAAACGTTAAGACAATGGGCAAAATCAAATATCGATTTAACATCCTGCGTGTTGTTTTTTCCCATTATGACCTCGCGGTTTTTTTGGAATCGTCGCATTTTACCGGTACGTTGCGTTTTGTAATTTTCGTGGGACGATTTTGTGGTTTAAAGTGGGTTAGTTTAGGGTCATTTGGGCGATCGATCGCCTGGGGTCAATTTGGCGTGCAACAAAAATAATGGATTTCTAGCCAATATGTTTCTGTCAAACAGTTGCCAGCATTAGCATTGTTGGCATCTCTCAAAGCTGCATAAAGTTTCCTACATATCTGATACTGTATAAAGCTTTATACAGAACTTAAACTGCTTTGAACCTGAAGCTGCATAAAGCTTTATACATCTTTGATACTGGTTTTCAATCGCTTCTCCTGTGGGTAAATGAGGGTAATTGTTGGCACTTGCTGTTGAGACAAATGGTAATGGAGAATACTTAAGTAAAATATATTTATTTAACAATCTAAATACAGCCACGCCACTGTCCGATAAGCCATATTGTCGGTCTTTAAATATGACAAACGTAGTCGCCCGGTTCGTCCAGCAATTTGGGGCAATTATTTTAATAATGCCTTTTAAGGCAAAATAAATCCAAATTCGCAGGAATTGCCGCTACGCGCGGTACTAAACACCGGGTGTCAAAAAAACCACAGGATTTATTTGGGGGAAAGGTATTGAGATATTACTACATTATGTTAAGCAGCATCGCGCATTGATCGTGACTGTCAGCAGTAAAGAATCCCTGCAAAATTATACCTTCGCCAACAAGAACTTGTTGCTCATACATTGGTCCACAAAACTTTGGGTTATTGCCGAGGTTCCATCGAGACACTGTCGTACGCGTAGGCGTGGCCTAGCAGTCAGGTTAGGTACGCTATTGGCAGGGCAAGACGTTTATTGATTCAAAAATATATTACCGAAATTTAAAGCCACACACAGTCGCTCTTGACAATAGACCAGATGCAAGTACATAATTCAGATTAAACGCGACCAAAATCGTAAAATTGTCAAACGCCGATATTAAATAATATCCCAGAGACTTATCAGATCATTCGGGACATCACGTAAAGAGCTCATTTCCAAACCAAAATAACTCAGCCACCGGAAAAAATTTCGATCTAAGATCGGACTTTCGGCCTTCGTCCCCGGCTATCTCGGGTGACTTGTCAGTTTCGAACATTGAAAAGAGAAAGTTAAGTGACGCGAGTCGGTGATAAGATCGGATGCGCCGCTTAAAACAAGTGACAGAGAAGGTGACAAGACGGGATCGGAGATGCGTAATCCCTTTAGCTTACAGTGCGCTTGACAAATGGCGGTTTTACGAGCCGCACGGCCGTGCCGCGGTACTTTTCGGTTCTGGTTCTCGGCAACATTGTGCTATTTTAATGAGCGATTGTGAATACGTAAAAAGGCTATATTTTTAATTTGAAATAAGTCTCAGAATATAAAATAAAAATTTGTTATCATCTTGAAATATAATGCACTTTCCAGAAAAAAAATTGGAACCTTTTCCTCATTCCAATATCAAAAATCAATGAAGTATCATATCAAGTGCACTATCCACCACTACAATTCAAATTATTTCCATCCAGCAGCATTTTTCTTGCAGATCTGTGAATTCCGTCAAATACTGGAATATTGAACGCAGAGTTGGAAGATCTATATGAAAATTGGGAAAACCTCGAATTTTTCCATAATTTTCAATTATGCTGACCTGTGTTTCTAGTTCTTGACAAAATTCAAACCATTTGCTCATCTTCAAAAATCAATAAAATTCATGAAATGCATACAGAGGAAATTCCAAAAGGCTTGACAAAAATCCAAACAATTTTTCCACCCTAACTGAAAATATGCTAATATCCCACCAAAATATATTAAATTCTTCGGATAAAAGGTAAATTTTACGTAGAATTCAAAAATTCATCTAAAAATTTGGAAGAAGTTCAAGTTTATCCATAATCTTCATAAATGTTGCCTTATGCGCTTTCCTGCATCTGAAAAAAATCGAAATCATTTTCGTCCATTGAAAATACATATTCTGAAGAGCAACGAATAGAAATTGAAAACTGATTTAAATTGCACACCAAACTTAATGCAAGAAAGCTCCAGAACTTATAACATTTGATCAAAAAGCATAACATCAATTGAATAAGTGATATTTTCTACATAAAAAAAACTGCAGACGCCACTGGAAGCTAAGGACCAACCACCAAGGATTCATAAAAAAAATATAAGGAGGCAAATATCGGAATGTGGAAGATACATCAAAACGAACAGACAAATTGGTCGGAGTCTGCATGTTAAGCAGCAATAAATTTGATTAATTGCATTGGGGCATGTTTAATCAGAGGACGAAACCTCGTTGTGGATGCACAACCAAAAAAACAACGAAAAAAAAATCGCCTCATCGCGCGAATTTATTGAAAATTTTTATTTATGTTTGTCCGGGTTTAATTAGTCGACAATTTTGTTGTGCTTTACATATACGCGAATCGGCGGGACGAATAAAGCCATGCAGAGGCGAGAGAGAGCAGGCAAAAACAAAGAAAAAAATGAAAAGAAAAATAAAGGTAACAACACACGCTACGGCTAGTTTGGATTATTAATTACATTTAAGCAAGAACCAAACAGTGAAAATATTAACACAAAAATTAAATCACTAATTAAGATATCAACAAAAATTCGATCTTGACAAAACTATATATTTGGCAAAAATTACAAGGGTAAATAATAAAAAGCGAGAAGCGAAAATCAAGCAGGGAAAAAATACAAAAATTAAATTGTCAATTCAACTGTAACTTAAAATCGAATAATCAAAGGAACATATAAGAAAAAATATAGAAGCCCGACAGGTCCGTACATTTGGCAAAAATAAAAGCGATTTGCTAGAATGAAAAGGAAGAATAAAACAATTCAGGGGTGAAAGATATTGCCAAACATAATAAAAGATGACAGATAAGAAAAAAAAAATAAACCTGGCAAGTTCTGGTATTTGGTACAAATTAAACTCGAGCTTATTTTTGTGACTCAGTCCAATATTAACAAAAATAATAAAAAGGAGAAAAATAAAAAAACTGTATAATGTAGCGAAGATAAAACGCACGTCAACTATATGCTTCTTAAAACATAAAATTTACTTACAAAATGAAAAACTAGCAAAATAAGACAAGCAGATATGATTAAAATGAGACACAATATTTCTGAGAAAAACGTAATTTATAAAATCTTGACAATATCATATATTTGACACAAATTACAAGGGTGAAAAAGAAGGGTAGATAATAAAATGAGAGAAGCAAAAAAGTGTTCTAACTATTAATTATATAATAAGTTGAAATCAAGCAGTAAAAGAATAAAAAATTAAATTATCAATATAACTGTAGCTAAGAAACAAACAAACAGAGTAACAGATAAGAAAAAATATATATAAGCCTGACAGATCCGTAAATTTGACATAAATAAAAATTGTTGCGTTATTAGCGACTGGCTAGAATGAGAAGGATGATTAATTAAATCAATTTAGAGGTGAAATATTTTGGCAAATTTAAAAAAGTTTTCTAGCTATTTGTTTAACTGTATCATTAATTATATAACAAGCAGAAAACAAGAAGTAAGAAATAAAAATTAAATTGCTAGTCTAGAGCAAAACAAACAAAGTGACAGATACGAAAATAAAAAAAACAAAAATGTGGCCAATTCTGACATTTGGTACAAATTAAACTCGTATCTTATTTGTGACTTAGTCCAATATTGACAGAAATGAAAAAAAAAGAAAAACAAAAAGGACTGTATAATGTGGCCAAGATAAAACGCACGCATAAAAGGATGCAAAATTATATGCTTTTTTAAATATAAAATTTACTTACACTATATGAAAAGCCAACAAAAAAAGTCAAGCAAATAAGATTAAAACGAGACACAATATGCTGGGCAAATGAGCGGGTCAAGGTCAGTCAAATATAGTTTCAGAAAAAAAGTCTAATAAAAATGTATTAAAAAAACAAAGAGAAAATTTTACAAAAAAGATAGATAAAAATATTAAAACAAATTTATAATACAAGTGTAAAACTTATTTGCATAAATTATAAAAACCAAAAAAATAAATGCTGTAACTTTTCTAAACAAAAACACAATTGATAAAATTGGTGGAGGGCCAGTCAAATATATATCCAAAAATTGATAAGAAAATACTGAGCTAGGCAAATGAGCTGGTAAAGGTCAGTAGAACATAAAAAAACCAAAAAAAAGAATAAGTGATGGGAATAATCTAGTAAAAGCAAAGTAGGAAAAAAAGAAGAAACGTATTGACAAAAGGTACCTAACTAAAACTAAGTAAAGCAAATTTGCTAGAATAGTATTGATCTAGGCAAATGAGATGGTTTAGGTCAGTCAAACAAATATAAAGCGCTTCAAAAAAAATTAAACGGAGAAAAATATTAAAAACAAAATATATGTCAATAGAAGAATATTGAAAGAATAATTGCACTTAAATTGCAAATGATAAAATATTACTGAACTAGGCATATTAGCTGGTAAAGGTCATTTGAAAATAGAGCGTAAAACAAAACGTAATAAAAATGAATTGGAAAATAGAAACTTTTACAAAAAAGATAAACGAAACAAATTAAAGCAAGTTTTTATTCACATAGAGCAAAAATTAAGAGAGTTAAGCAAAGGCTCTCTAAAAAAAATAAGATTTTGAAAAAAGTATGAAAACCATAAAGAAACATTAACACGAAATATACGAAAACGTACTAAAATGCATTAAGAATAAAAATATAAAACCTTTTTGCATAAGTCATAAAACAATAAGAATAAGACAATAAGAAGGAATTATATGCTTTTTTAAATATAAAATTTGCTTAAACAATTTGAAAAACTAACAAAATAAGTCACGCAAATAAAACTAAAACGAGACGCAATATTTCTGAGCAAAACGTAATTTATAAAATAGTAACGTGCTGGGCAAATGAGAGGGTCATGGTCAGTCAAATATAGTTTCAGAAAAAAATTCTAATAAAAATGTATTAAAAAAACAGAGAAAATTTTACAAAAAAGATAGAGAAACGTAATTAAAACAAATTTATAATACAAATGTAAAACTTATTTGCATAAATTATAAAACCAAAAAATAAATAGAGTGACTTTTCTAAACAAAACCGCAATTGATAAAATTGTTGGAGAAGGTCAGTCAAATATATAACCAAAAATTGATAAGAGAATACTGAGATAGGCAAATGAGCTGATGAAGGTATGTCAAACTTAAAAAAAACCCAAAATAAAAGAATAAGTGATGGAAATAATCTAATAAAAGCGAAGTAAGAAAACAAGAAAAAACGTATTGAAAAAAGGTAACTAAAACTAATTAAAGCAAATTTATTAGAATAGTATTGATCTAGGCAAATGAGATGGTTAAGGCCAGTCAAACAAATATAAAGCGCTCCAGAAGAAAATTGTAAGGAGAAAAATATTAAAAACAAAAGATATGTCAATAGAAGAATATTGGAAGAATAATTGACACTTAAAATGCGGCGGCGGCATCGGCACTTCTAAATGAAAAGGCAAATGACAAAATAGTACTAAACTAGGCAATTTAGCTGATAAAGGTCAGTTGAAAATAGAGTGTAAAACAAAACGTAATAGAAATGAATTGGAAAAGAGAAACTTTTACAAAAAAGATAAACGAAACAAATTAAAGCAAGTTTTTATTCACATAAAGCAAAAATTAAGTGAGTTAAGCAAATGGTCTCTAAAAAAATAAGATTTTGAAAAAGTATGAAAAACAAGAAGACCTATAACAAGAAAGATAGACAAAAACGTACTAAAAGGCATTAAAAATAAAAATATAAAACCTATTTACACAAGTCATAAAACCATAAGAATAAGACAATAAGAAGAAATTATGTGCTTTTTTAAACATAAAACTTACCTACACAATTTGAAAAACTAACAAAATAAGTCAAGCAAATAAGATTAAAACGAGACAAAATATTTCTGAGCAAAACGTAATTTATAAAATAGTAACGTGCTGGGCAAATGAGAGGGTCAACGTCAGTCAAATATAGTTTAAAAAAAATTTAATAAAAATGTATTAAAAAAACAAAGAGAAATTTTACAAAAAAGATAGACAAAAGTAATTAAAACAAATTTATACCTAATACAAATGTAAAACATATTTGCATAAATTATAAAACCAAAAAAATAAATACAGTTACTTTTCTAAATAAAAACGCAATTAATAAAATTGGTGGAGAAGGCCAGTCAAATATATAACCAAAAATTGATAAGAGAATACTGAACTAGGCAAATGAGCTGGTGAAGGTTAGTCAAACATACACCCCGCGCCAAAAAAAAAAGAATAAGTGATGGAAATAATCTAATAAAAGCGAAGTAGGAAAACGAGAACAAACGTATTGACAAAAGGTAACTAAAACTAATTAAAGCAAATTTATTAGAATATTATTGATCTTGGCAAGTTAGATGGTGAAGGCCAGTCAAATAAATATAAAGCGTTCCAGAAAAAAATTGTATGGAGAAAACTATTAAAAACAAAAGATATGTCAATAGAAGAATTTGAAAAGAATAAATGACACTAAAAATGTAACGGAACTTCTAAATAAAAAGGCAAATGATAAAATAGTACTAAACTAGGCAAATTAGACGGTAAAGATCAGTTGAAAATAAAACAAAACGTAATAAAAATGTAGAAAATAAAACAAAACGTAATAAAAATTAATTGGAAAAGAGAATCTTTTACCAAAAAGATAAATGAAACAATTTAAAGCAAATTTTTATTCACATAGAGCAAAAATTAAGTTAGTTAAGTAAAGCTTCTCTAAAAAATAAGATTTTGGACAAGTATCAAAAGCAAAAAGTAGCATTAACAAGAAAGATAGACAAAAACTTACTAAAACGCATTAAGAATAAAAATATAAAACCAATTTGCATAAATCATAAAACCTTATGAATAAGACAATAAGAAGGAATTATATGCTTTTTAAATATAAAATTTACTTACACAATTTGAAAAACTAACAAAATAAGTCAAGCAAATAAGACTAAAACGAGACAATATTTCTGAGCAAAACGTAATTTATAAAATAGTAACGTACTTGGCAAATGAGCGGGTCAATGTCAGTCAAATAGAGATTCAAAAAAAAGTCCAATAAAAATGTATTAAAAAAAACTAACAGAAACTTTACAAAACAAAAAAGATAGACAAAAGTAATTAAAACAAATTTATAATACAAATGTAAAACTTATTTGCATAAATTATAAAATCAAAAAATTAAATACAGTGACTTTTCTGAACACAAATGCAATTGATAAAGTTGGTGGATAAGACCAGTCAAATATATAACCAAAAATTGATAAGAGAATACTGAGCTAGGCAAATGAGCTGGTGAAGGTCAGTCAAACAAAAAACCTCCCCAAAAAAAAATAATAAGTGATGGAAATAATCTAATAAAAGCGAAATAGGAAACAAGAATAAACGTATTGAAAAAAGGTTACTAAAACTAATTAAAGCAAATTTATTAGAATAGTATTGATCTAGGCAAATGATATGGTTAACGCCAGTCAAACAAATATGAAGCGCTCCAGAAAAAAATTGTGCGGAGAAAAATATTAAAAACAAAAGATATGTCAATAGAAGAATATTGAAAGAATAATTGACCCTTAAAATGCAACAGCACTTCTAAATAAAAAGGCAAATGATAAAATAGTACTAAACTAGGCAAATTAGCTGGTAAAGGTCAAATGAAAATAGAGGGTAAAACAAAACGTAATAAAAATGAATGGAAAAGAGAAACTTTAACAAAAAAGATAAATGAAGTTTTTATTCACATAAAGCAAACATTAAGTGAGTTAAGCAAAGGCTCTCTAAAAAATAAGATTTTGAAAAAGTATGAAAAGCAAAAAGAAACATTAACAAGAAAGATAGACAAAAACTTACTAAAACGCATTAAGAATAAAAATATAAAACCTTTTTAAATAAGTCATAAAACCATAAGAATAAGACAATAAGAGCAAATTAAAAAAACAGTGTTTAAAATGCAATAACATTTCCAAATAAAAATACAGCTTACTTAATAGTAATGAATTATGCAAATGAGCTGTTGAAGTTTGGTGAAATATAAAACTTTCAAACAAAAATAAAACGCAGCAAAACGTATCAAAAGCAAAGAGAAGCTTTAACAAAAATGGAAGACGAGAACTTGTAAAAGCAAATTTAGTCAGTAAGTAAGTAAGTAAAAGCATAATTATTAATTAAAACGAACTAAAATTTCTAAGTAGAAAAGAAATTGATAAAACGAGCAGCTGAAAGGCAGTTAGGTTAAAAACGCTCCAAAGAAACTAAATTAAACGTAAAAATAATCTATAATTATAAAATAAGAAGAAACGTTAAAAAAGGCAAATAAAATTAATTATATAATAAGAGGAGGTTAAATAAATAACCAACAATTGCTAAAATAATAATGAACTAAGTGAATGAGATGAACAAGGTTAGTCAAATAAATATCAGGCGCTTTAAGAAGAAACATAGAGAAGAATTTATCAAAACTTAACTTTAATAAAAAAGTAAAACGTTAAAACGTATTTATATAAGTTATAAGATGACAAAATATGCCAAAAAAAGAAGATTAAAAAAATATTTATTAAGAAATAAATTGAAAAAGAATAAGGGACGTTTGCAAAAAGATAGATAAAAAACTAAAGCAAGTTTGTTTTGAGATAAGAAAATTTATTTACATAAAACATATAACGAAATATTGATAGAAGGGACCAAGCCAAATAAATTATAAAAAAAAATGCGAATAAGAAGATAAAAATCTATTAACATAATTATACAGTAAGAGAAGATTAAAAGGAGAACCAATAATTAAATCGCAATAGCGTTTTTAAATATAAACGCATTGATAATATAGTAATGAACTAGAAATAAAAAACGAATGAAAATGAAGAAAAGACGTTGGTTTGGGTTGACATACATATCAGGATATCAGACCTAAGGTTTTTTGGATTTAAGGTTGCAAGTTGGACCTTTTAATGCCCCTGTCTAACCCATTCGTAGGGGGCTTGATTATTGGGATGTTCCAAATGAAACTAGAGGACGTAAAACAAACCCAAACCTCATAGATATGCCCTAAGTGAGGCCAACCTTGTGACCTGATTTGATTCCCGTCGATAGCCATTTCATAGTCAAATATAATAAGTTTCTTCTGAGGGCAAATAGCATCTGACCAAAGTTACGTATTTCCTCCTAACGGTATCGACCATTCCGACCAATCACTTACTACAGGGGATCGCTGATGAGTACGCGAGGAACACAACGTTTCTTCCTACGTTGTTCCGAGGTATGTCAAAATGCACCTGTAAATTTCAGCACTTCCTACTACCAGTATATCATCCGTTGCAGTCACACCCATATCTCTGAAGCCCCATCAACGTAACTTTATTATTTTATTGAAAGTTAAGCGCTTATGGATATATCTAACGGTCGGCATTAAAATATGGCAGGCCAGAATAATTATTATTAGATTGCTAGGAATGGCCTGGAGGCGCGACTGCAATTGCTTTGACCTTTGAGGTCGCTTTTTCGCCGTTTATTTATGTGCCATGTAGGGATAAAACTAATATTAAATGGGCGATCGTTTTTATTCCCTCGTTTATTTGATGGATGTTTACGTGGTGATTTTTTAACGACAAAAAGTGGTGATGTTTAAGCGTTTATTTATTCACTACACAAAGACTAGAGTTGCTCTAAGTCGAACCGTTTCGATCCTACAGCCATTTCCAGTAAAATAAGTATGACATTTAATTAGAGTGTCTCATTTTGATTTTTCTATGCTACTTGTATACTACGTTTGGCTGCATTCTATAATATAGAATTATAATATAATCTATTCTATTCTATATATAATATAGAATTCTATAATATTATATTATAACTAAAAACAATTTTTATTTTTCCATTTTTTCTTGAAAAGATGTTTCCTAATTCTCGTAGTCCTAATAACCACTAATTGAACTAACCCATATACAGGTTGTCTCAAAACAGAATGTCTTTTAAACTAACTATAGTTCTAAACGGGATTAATAAAGCTTACCAAACGTTGTGTGATTTATCGCAGCATCTGATGCTTACCTGTAACAAAAACAAATATTATATTTTAAAAATTATATCATATCAATTAATCATTAAAAAAATAATGGTTAAAATAGCTTGAATGCCCATGTTTTGTTAGCGGATGATTAATAGCAGTAAAACCTGAAGACATTAATAAAAAATAATTTCTTTCAAATAATAAACACTCAATTGCTAGTTAATATTGAAAATATTCATGAGCGGCGAAATTTCAATCACTTGCGAAATAAAATTGACCGAAGCGAGTATCCATGAAACTTCAGACAATAATCCTTTTGAAATTTTATAGCAAAATAAGGCTAGATCGAAAATTTGGAACTTACAGGGGCCAGTCAAATATAAAGCGCTGCGGAATAAATAAAAAGCAGAAATAAAGTAAACAGATCAAGGAGGAACTTGAAGAAAAACAAATTAAAACAAGTTAAAGAAAATAATGCAAAATGTACTTGCATGAAATATATAATTATCACAAGTAAGCCCGCAAGATAAAATTAAAAAGAAAATGTTTAAAACAACAAGAATAATTCAAAAAGATAATATTAAAAAGCAAATTGATAAAATAATAAATGTGGTGGTTACGGTTAATCAAACATAAAGCGCTTCACATTAAATAAAGGGCGAAAATAATCTTAAAGCAAGAAAAAGCGTTTTCTAGATAGATAGACAAAAACGTATTGAAACAAATTTAATAAATAAAAATAAATCATAAAACAAAAATCACAATTCTAAACAAAAATACAGCTGATAGAACCGTGAAAAAACAGATCAAGGTCAGAAAAAATTAAACGAAGGAATAAGCTAATAAAAAAAGTGTTGAAAAACAAAAATAAACGTATGGAAAAGCCAGATAAAATTAATTGAAAGAAGTGTGCATGAGAGGACAAAATTAACTTTCATAAAATATAAAATAAAAAATCGACGAAATAGTGATGAGATAGGCAAAGGTGATGCTGAAGATTATGAAATATAGAGCGCTCAAGCGGAAATGAAATGCGGTAATAATAATAAAAAAGTTTTCGAAAATATAGCAAGATAGACAAGAAAATTTTAGTTTATAATCAAAACATAAAATATATTTAGGTAAATTACACAACCAATAAAATAAGACAATAAGAGATGATGAAGAAGATACATAATATTCAATACAATTATTTTAGGCAAAACCTCAGTTGATAAAATAGTAATGTGTCAAACATAAAACGCCTTAGAAAAATTAGATGTAAAAATAAAAATAAAACCAAGAACAAATGTTGACAGTTAAAAGTAATTAACACGAGTTAATATTAGGCTTACAAAACTATTTACATAAAATACAGAATTTTAAATACAAAACGCTCCAAAATAAATAAAAGATAGAAATAATATTATAAAAAGTATAAAACAAATACTAATGATAGGCAACAACGAATTTAAAGAACTTATCAATAATAAGCTGAAATTTACTCACATAAAATATGAAAATAAAGGTATAATATTAAAAAGCTAGAAGATAATCAAGAACGTATTGAAACAAATTTATTGTATAAAAATAAATTATAATACAAAAATCATTAAAAGGAGACAAAATATCTAAAGCGCAATCACAATTTTAAGCAAAAATACAGCTAATAAAACAATGACAAGCAGATAAACCTCAGAAAAAAATTAAAAAAGGAATAATCTAATAGAAAAAGTATTGAAAAATCAGAAGCAACGCAGACAAAAGACAGATAAAATTGATTAAAGGAAGTTTGCATTGAAAGGACAAAATCCACTTACATAAAAGATAAAATCAAAAATTGATGCAATAGAGATGAGATAGGCAAAGATGATGCTCAAGAATAATCAAATATAAAGCGCTCCAGCCAAAATGAAAAATGGTAATATAATTAAAAAAGTTTTCATAAATTTAGATGTAACTAAATAAAGCAAAGAGAAATGTAACTAAGCAAGATAAACAAGAACTTTTTAATGTAAGTTTATAATCAAAACATAAAATATATTTACGTAAATGGTAAAACCAAGAAAATAAGACAATATATTTACAAACCACAGTTGAGCAAACATAAAACGCTTTAGAAAAATAAGATGCAAAAATAATCTAATAACGGACATATTAAAAACAACAACAAATGTTTACAAGATAGTTAAAAGTAATTATTAAATCAAGTTAATATTACGCTTATAAAAACTACTTACATAAAATATAAATTTTTTATATTTAAATGGAATGACAGTTTTAAAGAAAATATATGAAGCGCATGGGAATAAATGAAAATAAGAAAAACAAAACTACTTAAAGCAAAGTAAGGAAAATAAGGTAAAATTTATCCACATAAAATATAAAATTATCAAACCTAAGTGATATTTTTGAATAAAATGGCCTTTGAGAAAATAGTAATGACTGGTAGAGTGCAAAACGCTCCAAAATAAATAAAATAGAGAAAATAATATAATAAAAGTTAAGAAGCAAAGAAAACCGTCAAGACTAAAAATAAGCAATAACGCATTTAACCAAAAGAAAAATAATAAGTTGAAATATGAAACCAATAAGAATATTTCAAAAATGTGACATTAAAAAGCAATTATAGTTAAAATAATAAATGGGGCGTTTACGGTCTTTCAAAGATAAAGCACTTCACACTAAATAAAAGATTAAAATAATCTGAAATAAAGAAAAAGCGTTCACTGAAGAGATAGAAAAAAACTTATTGAAACAAATTTGGTATTGAAAAACGAGAAGACGGGAATATAAAAAAGGCAGATAAAATCAATTGAAGAAAGCTTGCATTGAGAGGACAAAACTAACGTATATATAAAATATAAATAAAATGTCGTAGTAATAAAGAAAAATGAGTAACAAGGAGGAAAGTTTGCAAAAAGATAGATATTTCTAATTAAAGCAAAGAGAAATATTTAAAAGCAAGAGACATTTCGTTATTTCGGTGGAAATTTTCATAAATTTTATAACCAACAGCAAAAGCGTTTACTAAAAAGATAGAGACGAAAACTTATTGAAACAAATTTAATATGCATTGATGACGCAAATCTTAAACAAAAAAATTAATAGGAGGAAAATACCGAAAACGCAATCATAATTCTAAGCAAAAATACAACTGATGAAATACAGTAAAGTAAAAAGTGCTCAAGAAAAAACAGAAAGGGGAAAAACTATATAAAAATGGTATTGAAAAATGAAAAGATGTGAGTATGAAAAAGACAGATAAAACCAGTTAAAGAAAGTTTGCATTGAGAGGACAAAATTAACGTATATATAAAATATAAATAAAATGTCGTAATAATAAAGAAAAATGAGTAACAAGAAGAAAAGTTTGCAAAAAGATAGATATAGCTAATTAAAGCAAAGAGAAGTATTAAAAAGCAAGAAAGACATTTCGGTATTTCGGTGGAAATTTGCATAAATTATATTACCAAAAGAAAAAGCGTTTACTAAAAGGGTAGAAAAGAACTTATTGAAACAAATTTAATATAATTATAATGATAACGCAAATCATAAAACAAAAAAATTAATAGGAGGAAAATACCGAAAACGCAATTATAATTCTAAGCAAAAATACAACTAATGAAATACAGTAAAGTAAAAAGTGCTCAAGAAAAAATAGAAAGGAGAAAAACTATATAAAAATGGTATTGAAAAACGAGTAGATGGGAGTATTAAAAAGACAGATAAAACCAATTAAAGAAAGTTTGCATTGAGAGGACAAAAGTAACTTATATAAAATATAAATAAAATGTCGGAATAATAAAGAAAAATGAGTAACAAGAAGAAAAGTTTACAAAAAGATAGATATTACTAATTAAAGCAAAGAGAAGTATTAAAAAGCAAGAAAGACATTTCGTTATTTCGTCGGAAATTTTCATAAATTATATAACCAAGAGAAAAAGCGTTTACTAAAAAGATAGAAAAGAACTTATTGAAACAAATTCAATATATAATGATAACGCAAATCATTAAACAAAAAAATTAATAGGAGAAAAGTACCGAAGACGCAATCATAATTCTAATTAGTTTGGGTTAGTTTGGGTTAGTTTGCGTTAGTTTGGGTTAGTTTGGGTTAGTTTGTGATAGTTTCAGTTAGTTTGACTTACTTTGTGTTAGTTTGTATCGTGTGGCGTTCGGTTACAACTGATGAAATACAGTAAAGTAAAAAGTGCTCAAGAAAAAATAGAAAGAAGAAAAATATATAAGATATGGTATTGAAAAACGAGAAGATGGGAGTATGATAAAAAAAGAGATAAAACCAATTAAAGAAAGTTTGCATTGAGAGAACAAAACTAACATATCTATAAAATATAAATAAAATGTCATAATAATGAAGAAAAATGAGTAACAAGAAGAAAAGTTTGCAAAAGATAGATATTACTAATTAAAGCAAAGAGAAGTATTAAAGAGCAAGAATTACATTTTGTTATTGTGTGGTAAATTTTCATAAATTATATAACCAATAACATAAGACATAATATTTAAAATGCAATCACAAAGTTAAACAGACTCAAAAATAATCAATAAAGAACATATTAAAAATAAGAAGAAATGTTTACAAGAATGATAGATGAAACCAATTAAAACAAGTTAATATTAAGATTATTAAAACTACCTACGTAAATATCGAATCGATCAAAAAAATCATTGAAATAATATTAAAAAACAGACGTAATATTTAAACGCAGGGATAATTCTGAACAAAATCGGGATAAGAAACGATAAATCAGCAGATTAATGTCAGTCAAATATAACGCGCTCCTGAATAAATTAACGTTGAGAGAAATTAACGATAAATAAAAGAAGTTGACAATAATTCGAATAAAAATTTCTCTAGATGAGATATAAAAGCATCAACATAACATAACATAACATAACGAAACGACACATAATAAGATAACGTTTATTACTTTGATTATAAAAACAACTAAGATGAGATAACTTAAAATACAATAGAATATGAAACCAACACAAACGAGAGAGGGAGATAAAATAAAAAGAGAGACGTAATTGGCGAAATAGTAATGAATGAGCTATGTAGATCATATGAAGAAGGTTAGTCATACACAACTCGCTCAAGAATGTTTACAAGAATGATATGAAAATGCTCTTAAAAAGCGAAAACTAATTAAAACATGTTTACAGTAGTGAAATAAAATTATAGAAGCAACATAAATAAGTTAATAGAATAATAATAAAACAGAAAATTACAGTTTTTAAATTTCCTTATAAAAATGAATTACAGTAAGAAATGGGGCTGCTTGGAACCTATTTGCAGTTAGCCTAAGATGCTTGATTGCTTTTTCTTGAAGCGTCAATCCTGTTAAGGTTGTACCATCGTTTAATAAGAATATAAACAAGTACTTGCCTCAAATTTTGCTGTGATTAACGACATTAACTTTTCAAAGTACAGGAAGGTTGTTATGCCCATAAGATTGTATAGTTACGTCAAACTAACGTCAATAGCCGTATTCACGATAGGAAAATCGTGCCTCAAATTGTTACATAGGTTTTCTCATATAACAACCGCTTTGTTTCAGGATACTGCCTAATTGGCAGCACTATAAATAGACGCTGCTTAGACTAATTGGACGCCGATTGTTTTATCGGTGCAGGATCAGTTAAAGTGGAGACCAATGTCCAGTTAAGTACTATCGTAACTTAGCAGTACCAACCTCCCAGCGGTTTTATTGAAATTTTATTGCAAATATTTATAAGCGGGGAAATATTATGATTTTAAGCACAACCGGAGGAATCTTGGCTGAAGAACAGTAGCGGAGCGACAGGGTGTACACGACAGCAAGTTTTAGCGAAAAATCCAACTTTTTAAGTTCGACGTCTCCTGGGCATTGAAGCCAAAGGTTTCCTGACGGATATTATGTAAAGTTAGCATGCTTATTCGATATTTCTTAATCAATATTACTATAAAAATGAAGAGCGGTGTGCTCAATTTTTCGGATTTGTTAAAATTTCTTTCCAAATGAGGTATACAATGTTTCGCAGGCTCATAGGACAGCGGACCATAGACAATGATAATAAATAGTAAAATTATCTTGTATCGTTATAGCCGATTATATGCTCCTCCACGGTTGAACGGCTTTGGAATATGGGCAGCCTAAAGGGCAATTTAATAGAAAACAAAAGCTTTATAGATATATCTAATTTAGATCGTAACTACAGATAATTATATAGATGCCTGATTTAAAAACGCCACTTTGAATCGAAATATAATGAACTCTAGATATTAATATAGGCGTTTAAGAAAGGGCGAGTAAGCAGATGCGATGAACAGGGATTTAGAAAATGCATTCGATAGAGCTCGACTTGGACAGCTATCGATAAGCGTTAGCGATATAGATAAAAATTTATTCTAATAAGGAAGTAAGCACGTACGATAAATATGGATTTAGAAAAGGCTTTGGAGAAAGCTTTTCATAGTTAGCGGTGGATAAATGTTATGGATCATTGATGTGCCTAAGGATTTGGGGGAAATTTATGACATTTATGCTAAGTTACTTTATAAATAAGATGAAAATCCTCGTTTAAATAATAAAAGTGATGAAATTCTATTATTTCAAGCTCAAGTTTACAAATAAGATAAAAATTCTCGCCTAAGCAATAAAAGTGACAATATTTCATTAATTTAAGGTAAATTTTACGAATAAGATAAAAATCCTCGTCTAGGTAAAAATTTGTAAAGTATTTTTAAAATAATTATAAATTTATGACATTTAGTTTAAGTTAATTATTTAATTAGATAAAAATTCTCGCTTAAAATTAAATTTTTTTAAACAAAATTAATTAAAATTTTTAATTTGTAAAAATAATTTGTGATCAAATTTGATAAGATGTAATTGCAGAAATGCTAAATATAGAAATAAAATCATCATAGAAAGACAAAAATAAAGTTAGAAAGTTTTAAAGTTTGTTCCTATGCAAACTCTCACAAAATAAGTATCAGAACTCGTTACAACACGTTCTTGCAAGATGTGAAAATAAAGTTAGAAACGTTTTTAAATTTTATTCTAAAAGAAACTCCTTTAAAATTTTATACTTTAACTATTACCAACAAATATTATGTTAATAAATGTTGAATATTTTTATTCGATTTTAATGCTCACAATTATTTTTTGCCTAAAAAATAAATAATTAATAACATTCTCCATTTTCCAATCCAACTATTGGACTGTCAATAAAATAATAAATAATATATTCATAATTAAAAAAAAAATCATAAAAATTTAAATTGTAGAAAAGTTTAGTGCGCCTTAAATGCAGCATTCAGATCTTCTCGTTTGTAACCCGTTTTTCGATGTCATTGTGATCATTACCATTATAGCTTGAGCTTATATTAACACCCGGTATTCTGTAATAATAAATAATTGATCTTTTCATCCGTTTGACTGCTAGACAACTACGCAAGCTTTTATATATTTTTTAATGGCGTTTTTGTGCTAATCTCCGTTTGAAGTTGAGATCGGCTTATTTGTGCATTGCATAACGAGGCGTTTTTACATTTTAAATTTTAGAAACTATTATGAACGAATATGGACAAGTAACCTCAATCTAACCAAGTCCGGTCAGTATAAGACTACAAATTATTTTATTGTTGACAGCTATTGGCAATAAAAAAGGCGATTTCGTGTTTTAAATTAATATGTCGCAATCGTTTATGTGATAAACGAAACGCATTGTTGCGTTAGTTTCTATTTATTTTCGGTGAAAGTTATTGCCATCTATAGCAGTGTGAAGACTAATCAGTAGTGCCAAAGCAAAACTGTTTAATTTTTTAAACCCCCTTGTCAGATTGAAAGTTTGAAGCAGCTCAAAGTTGTGGACGGAGAAGTTACCTTTACAAACAAAGATGATGCATTGCCCTCTGCCAACCTCCTGACCAAACACATGTAGGAAGACACATAAATAAAAGCCATATTATGTGAAATATTTTCTTTTAAATAAACAGCAAATAAACAACTAAAAAACAAATAAAAACAGCACATTCCTGTACTACCCTCGATGGCTACACATATTTCAAGTTATATTATTAGGAGCAAAAATATTCATCAATTTGTGTTCCATGACATATAATTACAAGCGTTAGGCAACGCAACAAATTAAAATTAAATGAAGGTATTAGAGCTAAATAGTTACACCTACGCCATTTTTTACTCGGTAATTATATCTTACGCAAGAATTATTGTTTGTACGTGTTTGAATGGACCTTTACTTTTCTTTTACGATCGGTTTAAGAGCGTAATTATTATTAAGACTAAATTCTTAATAACCGTTTTATTAGCCGCGTCAAATAAACAAGATTATTAAAATTAAATTAATTGGGGCTAAGTTTGGAGGCTTATATAACAATACAGAAAATATCCATAAAAGTGCGGGCGGGAGATCCGCTAAACTATGCTCACAGGCTCTTTATTTTTATGAAACCACTCGCATGTTCTTATCGTTATTTGCTAACACTTACCATATTAATATCATCTGCTTATTAAGTGTCTCATTTTTATCCATTTAGTTCCACTTTAATTTTTGAGTATTCAATAATAATTTTAAAATGTTTTTATATGTATCGCAGTTTATTACCACTGACTGTATCGAAAGTCTTTGATAAATCTATATTTAATATACTTGGACACATGTGACAACATTCCTGACACAGACGTTCAAAAAGTTTCGTATTATCTTTTTATCTTTACATGCATTTTTGTGCCCACCAAATGCGATTCAGTAACTTTTTAATCTTTTCATCTAACAGCGGTAAGTTAAATTTCATTATTAGAAATACCAAAAATCTGCAATTGGGGGTATGTAGCATTCTCGTGTGGTTGAGTATTATGCTTGTACTTTTACATGCATTTTTATGGTCAGCAAACAGGAATTCCGTTAATTTTTAATGATGAAGCTTTGTCGAGAGCCTTTGTTGCATCTATAATACTCTTGCATTTTTACTTATTAGAAATGCCTCGGAGCAGACGTTCAAAAGTGGTTCCTTATTATCGTTTCCCTTTTTGTCTTCATCAAATAGGAGTAAAGTAATTTTCTAATGTTTTTATCTATATAGCTGAAGCTTGCCGAAAGTCCTTGTTAAATCCAATTTTATTTTACCATTAGAAATACCAAAAGCTTATGTAGTATTCCAGAAGAAAAGTGATTCAGTATAATCCTTTAACTTTTACATGCATTATCGTGATAACCAAGATATACTTTTTTATGTCTTCATCTATACCGTTAAAGCTTTGTCGAAAGCCTTTGTTAAATCTATATTTAATACACTTGCATATTTACTTATTAGAAATGCTTAATTTTATTTTTGTGTCTTTCTATTCCTACACTTACAAGTTTTAAAGGGATTTAAATTTATCTTTTAAAAGGCTATTTTAGAACAAAAATTATAGCGTTTCTAATTTTATTTTTATGTTTACCTATTTCTACACTCACAATTTTAAAATGGATTTACATTTATATAATGTTGTGACCCGGTAAGTTTTTCCATTGTTTTGTTTAATTTTAGAAATTGAGGTTTATTTTTAATTATAGGTCTGATGATGCTCTTAAAGCTGAACATGTAACCTAAATCAACAATTTTTTGACATAAAGATACTGTAGATTTCGAGATTTGTTTTTGTGTTTTA
This sequence comes from Pissodes strobi, assembly GCA_016904865.1. Classification (NCBI taxonomy): domain Eukaryota; kingdom Metazoa; phylum Arthropoda; class Insecta; order Coleoptera; family Curculionidae; genus Pissodes; species Pissodes strobi. Next base: position 77,560 of record MU185338.1, read on the forward strand.
TTCTACTTAAACAAAGTCAGTATCTTAGAGAAATATGGATGATTTCTTTAATTTATCTTTTAGAAGACTATTTTAGAATAGAATTTAATGCGTTTCTGTTTTATGTTTTTGTTTATCTATTTCTACACTTATAATTTTAAAATTG
>MU185338.1:77714-99856 GCA_016904865.1 Pissodes strobi
TTCCTACACTTACAAGTTTTAAAGGGATTTAAATTTATCTTTTAAAATACTTTTTTAGAACAAAATTTTTAACGTTTCTAACTTTATTTTAACGTTTACCTATTTCTACACACAATTTTAAAATGGATTTACATTTATCTTTTAGAAGACTATTTTAATACGTTTCTATTTTATGTTTTTGTTTATCTATTTCTACACTTATAATTTTAAAATTGATTTACATGCCTCTCAAAAAACTGTTTTAGAATAACATTTGACACGTTTCTAATTTTAGGTTTATGTCTTTCTATTCTTACACTTACAAGTTTTAAATGGATTTACATTTATCTTTTAAAAGACTGTTCTAGAACAAAATTTATCACGTTCCTAATTTAATTTTATTTTTATCTATTTCTATACTTACATTTTTAAAATCGATTAACATTTATCTTTTAGAAGACCATTTTAGAATACAGTTTAACGGGTTTCTAATTGTATGTTTATGTTTATCTATTTCTACATTTATAATTTTAAAATTGATTTACATTTGTCTTTTAAAAGACTGTTTTAGAATAACATTTGACAGGTTTCTAATTTAATGTTTACGTTTTTTTATTCCTACACTTACAAGTTTTAAAGGGAATTATATTTTTCTTTTAAGAGACTGTTCTAGAACAAAATATATAACGTTCCTAATTTTATTTTTATTTGTATCTATTTCTATACTTACATTTTTAAAATCGATTTACATTTGTCTTTTAGAAGACTGTTTTAGACTACAGTTTAATGCTTTTCTAATTGTATGTATATTTCTACGTGTATTTCTAAATTTGATATGCATTTGTCTTTTAAAAGACTGTTTTAGAATAGCATTTAACCCGTTTTTAATTTTATGTTTATGTATTTCTATTTCTACACTTACAAGTTTTAAAGGAATTTACATTTATATTTTAAAAGTCTATTTTAGAAGATTTATAACGTTTCTAATTTTATTTTATCTATTTCTAGGCTTACAATTTTAAAATGGATTTACATTTGTCTTTTAAAAGACTGTTTTAGAATAACATTTCAGCCGTTTCTAATTTTAGGTTTATGCATTTCTATTCTTACACTTACAAGTTTTAAAGGATTTACATTTATCTTTTAAAATATTGTTCTAGATCAAAATTTATAACGTTCCTTATTTTATTTTTATTTGTATCTATTTCTATACTTACATTTTTAAAATCGATTAAAAGTTGTCTTTTAGAATGCAGTTTAACGGGTTTCTAATTGTATTTTTATGTTTATCTATTTCTACATTTATAATTTTAAAATTGATTTACATTTGTCTTTTAAAAGACTGTTTTAGAATAACATTTGACACGTTTCTAATTTAATGATTACGTTTTTCTATTCCTACACTTACAAGTTTTAAAGGGATTTACATTTATCTTTTAAAATATTGGTCTAGAACAAAATTTATAACGTTCCATATTTTATTTTTACTTTTATCTAATTTCATACTTATATTTTTAAAATCGATTTACATTTGTCCCTTAGAAGACCGTTTTAGAATACAGTTTAACGGGTTTCTAATTGTATGTTTATGTTTATTTATTTCTACATTTATAATTTTAAAATTGATTTACATTTGTCTCTTAAAAGACTCTTTTAGGATAACATTTGACTCGTTTCTAATTTAATGTTTACGTTTTTCTATTCCTACACTTACAAGTTTTAAAGGGAATTATATTTTTCTTTTAAGAGACTGTTCTAGAACAAAATATATAACTTTCCTAATTTTATTATATTTTTATCTATGTCTACACTTACGTTTTTAAAATCGATTTCCATTTGTCGTTTAGAAGACTGTTCTAGACTACCGTTTAATGCGTTTCTAATTGTATGTTTATGTTTATCTATTTCTACATGTATACTTATAATAATGGTATGCATTTGTCTTTTAAAAGACTGTTTTAGAATAACATTTACCCCGTTTCTAATTTTATGTTTATGTCTTTCTATTTCTACACTTACAAGTTTTAAAGGGATTTACTTTTATCTTTTAAAAGTTTTAGAAGAAAATTTATAAAGTTTCTAATTTTATTTCTATTTTCACCTATTTCTACACTTACAACTTTAAAATGAATTTACATTTGTCTTTTAAAAGACTGTTTTGGAATAGAATTTAACGTGTCTAATTTGTTACACATTTCTACATTTATATTTTTAAAATGGATATACATTTGTCTTTTAAAAGACTGTTTTAGAATAACATTTAAGCCGTTTCGAATTGTAGGTTTATGCATTTCTATTCCTACACTTACAAGTTTTAAAGGGATTTACATTTATCTTTTAAAATACTATTCTAAACAAAATTTATCACGTTCCTAATTTTATTTTTTTTATCTATTTCTATACTTACATTTTTAAAATCGATTAACATTTGTCTTTTAGAAGACCATTTTAGAATACAGTTTAACGGGTTTCTAATTGTATGTTTATGTTTATCTATTTCTACATTTATAATTTTAAAATTGATTTACATTTGTCTTTTAAAAGACTGTTTTAGAATAACATTTGACAGGTTTCTAATTTAATGTTTACGTTTTTTTATTCCTATCTATGTCTATACTTACGTTTTAAAAATCGATTTCCATTTATCGTTTAGAAGACTGTTTTAGACTACAGTTTAATGCGTTTCTAATTGCATGTTTATGTTTATCTATTTCTACATGTATATTTCTAAAATTGATATCTATTTGTCTTTTAAAATAACATTTAACCCGTTTTTAATTTTAGGCTTATGTCTTTCTATTTTTACACTTACAAGTTTTAAAGGGATTCACATTTATCTTTTAAACGTCTTTTTGGGAAGAAAATTTATAACGTTTCTAATTTTATTTCTATTTTTATCTATTTCTACGCTTACAATTTTAAAATTGATTTACATTTGTCTTTTAAAAGACTGTTTTGGAATAGAATTTAACGTGTCTCTAATTTTATGTTTTTGTTTATCTATTTCTACATTTATATTTTTAAAATAGGTTTACATTTGTCTTTTAAGAGACTGTTTTAGAATAACATTTAAGCCGTTTCTAATTTTAGGTTTATGCATTTCTATTCATACACTTACAAGTTTTAAAGGGATTTACATTTATCTTTTAAAAGACTATTCTAGAACAAAATTTATAACGTTTCTAATTTTATTTTTTTCTATTTCTACGCTTACAATTTTAAAATGGATTTGCATTTGCCTTTTAAAAGACTGTTTTAGAATAAAATTTAAGGCGTTTCCAATTTTATGTTTATGTGAATCTATTTCTCCATTTATAATTTTTAAATTGATTTACAGTTGTCCTTTAAAAGACTGTTCTAGAATAACATTTGACACGTTTCTAATTTTATGTTTGTCTTTCTATGCCGACACTACACGATTGAAAGGGATATACATTTATCTTTTAAACTTCTGAAAGATATATAAGCAATTAGTTTTTTCTTGAAGCTTTTTTATTCTCAACTTCTGCCCCCGATTTCGACACTTTTTTAATTTTTTTTGCCGAAAACCGCGTTTCTCTAACTTTTTTTTTCTTTATTTCTTTTCATAATACTCTTATTACTTTAGTTTATATTTCTTATTTGGTTCTATAAAACTTTTGTTATCTCTCCAAACAATCTTTTGTTTTCGTTTTTGTCATTAATTTTTTTCTTATTTCGTTTTACAATACTTTTATTTACTTTCCGAACATTTTTTTACGTTTTTTTTCAATTTTTTTCCATTTTTTAAACAAAACTTGTCATAAAGCATATTTTTTCTTCCCATTTTTTCCATCCCCGACCTCGTAGCTGAGCACCTTCGCCTTTTTTTCGCCGAAAACCGCGTTTCTCTAACTTTTTTTTATTATTTCTTTCTTATTTCGTTTTATAATACTTTTATTAACTTTCCGAATGTTTTACGATTTTTACAATTTTTTCTGTTCGAAAATGTTAGGGTAACCGGGGAGGGGAGTTGGGGCTATAATTCCCTCCCCCACCGTGACACGGGGTCACGGCTTGTCAAATTTTCGATCCGAGGCTCCATTGCAGAGATCTCGGCAAAAAAATGTTTTTTCCCCAAAATCCAGGGATCCAGTTTTCGTCCAGGATCCTAATTTTACCCCGGCTACATGTCCTGATATATTCAACCCTCTAGGTATACTGGAACATGCTTATTTAAAAATTTGATAAGCATTTTCTCTGACTTTACCCTCGCCAAGGAAATTCCGCCTCAGAAACAATATTTGCCAATGATATCTAACTGTTACAATAATCAGGCTTTTCCACTTTCCAGCGCCACTTACCATCTTCAGTCTTCGACCATTATATACAAAAATCCATTTCTTGCTGCAGAACGCCTATTGCATATCTACTAATTATATATTGATGATGTATGCGTTTGCATACAACATACATATATCAATGCCTTATGGCGCTCAAAGACACATTACATTCCAATTTGCAATCTCAATGTCTTTTAGGCCTATTGGATGACTGATTAGTGGCTTAACCGTCGAGACAATGTACATAATATGCTTCATCAAAATTATTTCTGAATGACAAAATATCTAAAAATAACGCCACAGAACCTATGAATAGGCGACCACGAAACACTTTGACAAGTCTATTTTTCTTTGACCACAACCAGCCAGACCAAACACACAAGCATACTTTCCCATGTAAAAATTAAACCGTTAGCCCAAAAACCCGATAATAAATGGTCGTGTATTGCGATGGGTTTTCGGCTCCGAAGGTTACGTTAAGAGATTCAAACATAGAAAAGCAACTTTAAATTTTTTGTGATGCCAGCTTGAACCCGCCGACGCCCCGCTGCTCGACATTAGACGAAAACGTCGTTTCTGGTACCACGCTGCGATTTAAAATGAAGTCCATTTGTTTGATACGATTTCGGGAATTTTTTTTCTACCTCTGTGGACGGTGATACTTGACTTGTTCGGTTAGGTTGGTGGTACGGTACCTGCATCAAGTAACCGCCGAAGAGCTAGAATCGATAGGTACCCAAAGATTATCATAACGACAAGATGGGAAAGACACGTTTTCGCTTGAGCACGCGTCTCGAAACTCCGTCTTATCTTATTGAAAAATCGGTCTTTGGTTTAAAGCTGGAACTAAAGGAGTTAAAGTCGATGTTAAAAAAAAGCTTGGAATGGTTAATATATCTCTTGTGAGCCGTCCAATACTTGTCCTAAATAAATGATCTCTTTTTCAAATTGATTTTTGTAATCCTATCGTTGGTGTGCAAGAGGTAGCTTATTTAACTCAGTCCTCAGACAAAGGAGGCAAAAAATCTTATGTACCTCGGCTCGTATTGCATTTTTCTTATCTCGAATGCTTGCAAACCTCGTTCGTAACCTAAATTGTAAACCCTAAATAACCACTATTACTAATGCATCAATTATACTATTATTATACCATACTGAATCATTTAAACCCAACATCTCAACAAGTCCTTATAAACTTTCTTCTAATTTATACTAGATTTTTAATCTCGGATTAACAAGCGCCATATATCTTTTTTTAATTGGATTTTTCTCATTTCGTATATCTAATTCCGTCCGACAACATACCAAAACAAAAGACTTAACCTATAAATAAAGTCGGTTCACATACTTTTCTGGCAGTTACACAAGGCTGGCTCCTAGACGTACAGGGCGGACTTAATCTCGAGCGGAAAATGAGGCGTATTTGTTTAGCACGATCCGATCGATTTGATGCGATTAAATTGATAAGATCTATGTTTGATTGGCGAAAATAGTTAAAATTTCCATTATATGTGAATTATTTGCTCACTTTACTTCTATTATACCTGAGGAAATGGCATTCAAATTTATATCGAGCAAAATTTGAAGCTAGAAACAACGCAAATTACATTTAAGGGACACCTAAACAAACAAATTTGTGAAATATTATCAATTAGCAACATATTTTGCTTCTAAAGTAAAGTCGAAGGGCAGACACTATCAGAAGCCTTAGCAAAATCTGTATAGGCGTCGTCTACCTGACATAGATCCTCCACAGTTCTGCTAAAAATATTGGTAAACAGCTAGATTCCTTGTAGGTAATGGGAGCTTTGGTATGGTGGAGAGAAAAGATATAGCTCCATAATCTAGATTTGTAGATGAAGTAAACAGGTAAAGGATTTCTAATAAATTTACGAGAGTAGCAAATATAGCGAGCAGCTAAAGCACATTGTTAAGTAGATGGTGGTGAGATTAGCATTTTTACTTTACTCCAAGTTCTTTAATGCTGATCAACATCTGAAGGTGTAAAGTTTTATCAATGCAATATGTCGATATGCAGTTTCATCAACCATACTCAGCTAATCAAAGAAAGAGGACTGAAAGTGTGTTAACAAAACATTAAGCTGCAAAAGAGGGTGTGGCGAGCTAGAACCCTTTTTCAAATAAGTGAGACGCACATCCTTGCTTAAATCCAAGTAAGTATATGTAAGCTTCATCAACCATGTTGCCTTAATCAATATCATAAGACTGGAAGGGTGCTACCAAAATATTATGCTACCAAAGGGTTATGCTCCAAAAAAGCAAATCATGATGAGCTAAAACCTGTAAACTTGTTTCATCATCAACCATGTATCAGCATGCTGCCAAAGAGTTATGCTCCTTATTAAAGAAAAACATGGTCAGCAAGTGCACTTCTTTAAGTAGATCCAACTTCTTTAATGAAATCAACTTCCAGAGATGTAATGGTTCATGAGGACAATGCGTCGATATGCTGAATGTGAGATGCACCATCAATCATGCTGCTCTAATCAAAGTAATAAGACTGAAGGTACGCTACCAGAACAAACTTGATCCTGATTCTTGATACTTAGATGTTAATTCCGTGAACAACAAATCCCTTGAAGCAATGAGGCCCAATGCTGGAATCTATGTTGGAAAAGGTCCCTTGAATTGGATGAAACTAGTACCCGTGGTTTCTTCATTACTCTTCAAAGAAAGGCTGCTGCACAACAGGCCAATCTGGATGTAAACCTCAAAGATATCAGTCCGGGCAGAATAGGGCAACACCTAGGACTGGAAAAGAAAGAAGAGAGCGTCAACAAGGCAGTAATGGCGGCATTTGACTTTAGCTTCCCAGCTGAGACAAAAAGACACTTAAACGGGGCCCCATTTTGGAACGATAACCTGACACGCCTCCGAACCCGGGCTCGTTGTCTATTCAAAAGAGCAAAAGGGTTCGGAGAGTGGCAGGGCTACACAGAGGCTCTCACAAACTACAACAACGAAATCAGAAAGGTCAAAAGGAACAAGTTTAGAGCCTTCTGCGAAAACATAGCCTCTACTCCAGTTGCGGCGGGACTACACAAGGCTATGGCAAAAGAGGGAAATAGCTCGACAATGACCCTGAAAAAGCTGGATAGCACCTACATGGAAGGACAGAAGGAGAGAGCGCCCCTCCTCCTGAGCCAACACTTCCCAGCTAGTCCACCAAGAAACTTAAGTGAAGAAGAAGCTAGCCCAAGGCTGGGCAATCGCCAAAACGGTACTCACTGCTGGGCGACTCGAACGAGCATTGAATAAATTTGAACCACTCAAATCGTCAGGGGTGGATGAAATCTTCCCAGCCCTCTCACAAAGGGAAAAAAGAGAAATTTTGCCACACTTTGTAGATATCATCAGAAGCAGTATGCATGGCCATGGGATACATACTAAAAGCATGGGGAAGTCACCTTCATCCTGAAGACAGGAAAGAAAGATGGGACCCCAAATCCTTCAGACCATTCAGTCTCACGTCATTCTTACTCAAGACGATGGAGAGGGCAGTAGGTACATTAGATCCACTACCTTAGAAATGCGGCCATTGAATGCAAGACAGCATGTATACAGAACGGGCAGATCTACAGAGAACGCGCTGTTCCAACTGACCAGCATGATACAAGAAACTCTAATGAGAAAGAAATCGCGCTCTGCGCCTTTCTAGACATCGCATTTGATAATACATCCCGCACGAGGCTGTAAAGAGGGCACTAATGAGAAGGGGAGTGAACGACACAATATATCGATGAATCTGTGAGATGCTTGCCACGAGGACAGCAGAAACTTCAGTAGGCAATCAAACTATTGAAGTGAAAACCACTCGAGGTACGCCACAGGGAGAAGTATGCTCACCACTAATGTGGAGTCTAGTGGTGGACGAACTACTAGAAATACTGCCGATGATATTGTCATCACAGCAAGAGGAAAGGTTGAGGGTACACTATGTCAAGTAATTCAAGCTGAACCCAAAGCAACGAAATAATGGTGCCAAACCCAAACAGTGGGGTTGGAAATAAGCCCATCGAAAACAACCATAGTACACTTCTCTAGGAAGAGAGAACTCCCTAGAATGAAAGTTATCCGAATATACGGGAACAAAGTTACACCGGCATCGGAAGGACTGCAAACTCAAATGGAATAAACACATTGAAGGAGTTCTAACTAAGGCTACGAGGGCCTTCATGGTGTGCTGAAGTCTTGCAGGAAAAACCTGGGGATATAAACCAGATGGATGTACGCAATGATAGTAAGGCTCACCCTACTTTACGGGTCGATCGTTTGGTTCAAGAAAATGGAAAAACAGAGCATACAATCAGCTCTCAACAAAGTAGCATAAAAGATGCACTGAAAACTTGTCCAACCGCAGCAATCGAGGCAATTGTAGGCCTCTCACCTCTACACATTGTTGTAGAGGGAGCAGCTAGACAAGCAATGACTAGAATCACAAGAGAGGGAGCGGGCGAAGGGGGATGGCTTAGAAAGAGTGAGTTAACATCCCTGACACAGCATATACCACTTATTGGGCTCTCCAGGGACCATACAGTCAAAAGGTGCAAAAAGAACACCACTTGCATTCTCACGTCGCAGCAAAGTGCCTACAAGAACTGAACAGGGAACCGGAGCCGAAGCATTTGGTCCAGGAACCAAATTCTCCGAAGCAATGGGAAAATACCAGGACATATTCCAGGCGGACGTTAACGCCATAGGAAGATGTGCGTAGTTCAACCTCTACAGAAACTATAGGAAGAAAGAGATTGTCATCTTCTCAGACAGTCAAGCAGCCATCAAAGCGCTGAGCTCAACAACAATCAGCTCCAGAATGGTATGGGAATGCTTAGAGAGGCTAAATGAACTAGACAAGAATAACAAATTATCCCTTCAATGGATACCAGGACACGCTGGGATAGAAGGCAACGAAAAAGCAGATCAATTGGCAAAAAGAATTCAGGAAAGAAGAGTGCACCAAATGGATCAGCCTATCGAAACGCATTCCAGGGTTAAGGCAATCAAAGATGTTTCTAGGGCCCCCTCACCCAGGAAGATCAAAATACTTTATAACACTAAGTAAGAACAATCTCCGCATCCGAGGACGAGGACAGTTGCCGGTTCTGTGAGGAGGGAGAGGAAACCCCGGAACACGTTCTCACGGAGTGCGAGACGGTCGCGAACAGGCGAATGGCCTGCTTCGGGTGCTGCATCGTCGAACAGGAGAGACTTTTATCCATAGAACAATCCATACTTGGCTTTATCAAAGCACTGAAGCTGGCTGAGGTACTCTAATTGAGAACCACATCAACGGAAGCACCATGGAAAGGGGACACAATAGATCTGTGCAGGTTGCAGTGTGAATCTAAGGTTCTCTTGGCGATATCGACCTAGTCTATGAAATCTTAATCTGATACGATAACTTGTTGAAATGCTAAGGAGCGTGAACATTGCTTGGTATTGATAAACCTTCCTCAAGTTGGAAGATTAAAATTTGTAAATAAAATAGGGTTAGATTTAATGTATCTATTGCTGATTTGTCTTACAAGGATCCATATATTACGTAACATCTTCTACATGCCATCATGCAATCAAAAAAGGCAAAGGACAGCGTCCATTGGATTTAGTGGCAATTTGGCACTATTAATAGACCTATTGGTTTGTTATAATTTAACACACATTGTTGAAACACCTACAAGGGTCTCTCAAACTAGTAGTACATGTATAGACAATTTTTTGGAGAATTTTGATTCGGTCTTTATGGTTGATGTTGCAAACCTGGCACCTTCTAATCACTATGTATTGGTTCTTACGACTGATATGATGCCAGGGTGCACAAATGGACCTAACTGCAGGGCGCATTTGTCTACATGCAAAATAGACTGCCTCGTGGAGTGTCCTAATAATGAGTCATGGCAAAAGGTATTATTCCAAACGGAATCCAGAAGCTTACTTTTGATTCCTTTTCGACGAAGGATTTACTGATAATAATATACCTTATACAGCAAAATCCTTTCCTTTTTTTTAAACTTTGAGATAAGGTCTGTGATTACTGGTTTCAAGAGTTCTAATTCTGCTTATAAAGTGTGGATATATTTTGTGTGGTACTTTGCCCTTTCTTATAAATCAAGCCATTGAAAGGGCTGTATTTCCTGCAAACTTAAAACTTGCATTGGTTCTACCGTTGTATAAGAAGGGAGACGCGAATGATTATGCTAATTATCATGATATAAGTTTACTCAGTTCCTTTTCAAAGATATTTGAAAGGAAGCTGACTGAACAATTTATCATCAAAGTCACAGCGCGGTTTTGTGTCAAGGAAGAGAACAAATACAGCTTTGTCTGATTTTCAAATAAAAATAGTGGATGCACCTGATAATGGGCTATGTGTAATGGTTATGTTTGTCGATTTTTCTAAAGCTTTCGATATGGTGACCCAGGAACTTTTGCGATATAAGTGGGCTAGGCATGGTGTCAGAGGAAAGTCTCTAGATCTTTTGACATCTTACTTTGAAAGTCGTTACCACACACACCATCGTTAACAATGGTAGAATTTCTTCGGTATTGATGTCACAAGGTGTTCCACAAGGATCAATTTTAGAACCCTTGCCATATATTATATATGAAAAAGAGGGTAGTTTCTCTTGGTATAGTAATTGAACTGTATGCATGCTTCGCCATTGAAGCTATAGAAACCACACGATGGTTCTGTTGGTTCGTTTGTAAGCCATAGCATCACCCTATATATCGGCGTGGGCCGGCAAAAACCGCCGTCTATATTAGGTTATGCAATCTCCGCCAGTTTAAGGCGAACCGCATTTTGTAGAGTCGATTCAAGTCCCAATTACGCCATTTGTAACGTTACTCGGTGAACCAACGTCGGGCCCGCTGATATTTCCATTAGAATTTGTTCGATTCGGGCATCGGATACAGTTAGAGATAAATAAAAGATAGATAAGTGCTTCTCCGTATTCATTATCGTCCATTGTTTAGGGCCTGTACCGATGCTGAATTAACGGGCGCACGGACGTTAGATTTTTTCGCTTGTCATTGCACTAATTTCGACCGCGGTTCGGCCCGTAAAACAACTAAACGTTTTACTACTTAAATCGGGCGTGACCGAGAGGCAAATATTAGGCGTATTCGCGTAGCTAACGATTTTGGTATATTTTCATAAATTAAGATTTTTGTAGGAAACTAAAGCATTAGTTCAGACACTTTTGATGCCTGGAAGTTGGAAAATAACACCTCACCAATCGACAGTCGATGAAACGCAACAATTAACCGCAAGAGAAATAAAAACACAGTTTTTCCACGAGAGTGCGTAAAATATTATTTTATGCGTTGAAACGAATATTGTCTTTCAAGTTGTGCAATTATATAGTAACAAGCCTGTACAGTTTGTAATTTTATTATATTACAAACTTGCAACAGAATTATACGTTGTAAAGTTGTTTCTACCTTGTAATACGAAATGTTACAATTTCTAATGATTAGTGCGCAAAACATGTAAGATTGCGACTTTACATACAATAAATTGTATTGTTTTTTATTAGTGTAAAAAAACAATATGTGCTCTTTCTAATAATTTTATCAGGATATTTTCAAGACCCTATATCTCAAATATTATATCACAAAGAATGGCACCCTGAGGTTTTGGAGAGTTATTAGAGAACACTCTGTATATGTATTAATATATATTTTTCAGTATTAGTGGCCTTCAAAGTTGGTGCCAATAAGTAAGACTTTAAAAATATAAATTTTGTAAATTTAGTAGTAAATTTACAAAATTCATACATAATATTTTCAATGTAATTTTGTAATTATATCGTTATAATCTTGCAGTATTAATCTGTATTTTTACATAAATCGTGTACAAACTCTTAATACGTTTGTGCTTTTAAAACAGAACTGTAAATAATAATATGCCATAATATTACCTACTGAATGGAGGCTATAATGTAAAACACGTTTTGTAAAACTACAGAGCTTAACGTAATGTTCTAGAAAATTTATGTAAGACCAAAAATACTAAACTTTTACTATAACACTTTTCATATAAATATTATGGTATTTTCTTTCAACAACAAAATATATATATTCTTGAGGTTTCCGAGTTTAAAATTATATTTTTAGTGCAATTTTGTTATTTTACGTTACTTTTTTCTAGTATTAGCAATATATACACTTACACGATTTTGTTTCAAGAACTTCGTTATTAAAACTGTAGAAATCTAAGGAAATTCTCTATCATAATATTATAGTTTCTTTAATATGTTTACAAAATACTTGCGCGAAATTTTCAATCTAATGTAACGTACCATTTTAATCTTGTAGTGATAATATGTAATTTTACATGATGCTTGTACGAATACTTTATAAGTTTGTGCTATTAAAACTGTAAATATGCCATAATATTATCTATTGACTGGAGACTACTTAAAACTTTTTGTAAAATTACAGAGATTAACATAATATTTAAAAAAATCAATGTAAATCCAAACATACTGAATATCTACTGTAAAAGCTCTTAAATAAATATTGCGGCATCTCCATTCATCAATATACACTTGAGATTCTCGACTCGAGATTAAAGTATATTTTTTATTAAAATTTTCTTATTTTGCTTCTTTTTATCTTGTCTCAATAATATGTACATAATTTACACGATTTTGTACAAGAACTTCGTTATTAAAACGGTAAAAATAGAAGGAGATTCTCTATCATAATATTATAGTTTCTTTAATACGTTTACTGGTAAATTTACAAAATACATACGCAAAATGTTTGATGTAGCGTTCTATTTACACCATTTTTAGCTCCCGCAATGATATGTAATTTTACATGATTCTTGTACAAATACTTTATAAGCTTGTGCTATTAAAACTGTAAATATGGCAGGTAACTATATGCCATAATGTATCTGTTAAATGGAGATTACTTAAAAGTCTTGTAAAATTACTCAGCTTAACGTTATGTCCTAAAAAATTAATTTTAATCCAAAAATATTGAAAATTTACTTTAAAACCTTTCAGATAAATATTGCGGCATTTTCATTCATCAATAATTATACATGAAATTCTCAAGATTTAAACTATATTTTTAGTACAACTTTGCTATTTTACGTTTTTTAATGTTGTATTAATAAAATGTATATTTACACAATTTTGTACAAAAACTTCGTTATTAAAACTGTAAAAATACAAGGAAATTCTCTATTATAATATAGTTTCTTTAATATGTTTCCTAGTAAATTGACAAAATACATACGTAAAATTTTGGATGTAACGTTCTATTTATACCATTTTTAGCTCGCCGCAATGATATGTAATTTTACATGATTCTTGTACAAATATTTTATATGTTTGTGCCATTATAACTGTAAATATGCCAGGTAATTATATGCTATAATATTATCTGTTGAATGAAGACTACTTAAGACTTTTGTAAAATTACAGAGCTTAACGTTAGGTTCTAAAAAATTAATGTAAATCCAAAAATATTGAATATTTACTATAAAACGTTTCAAATAAATATTGCAGCATTTACATTCATCAATAAATTATACTTGAAATTCTCAAGATTTAAACTATATTTTTACTAAAATTTCGCTATTTTACGTTTTTCAGTGTTGTATCAATAATATGTACATTTACACGATTTTGTACAAGAACTTTATTATTAAAACTGTAACAATACAAGGAAATTCTCTATTATAATATTATAATTTCTTTAAAAAGTTTCCTAGTAAATTAGACATACGCAAAATTTTCGATGTAAGTTTCTAATTATACCATTTTTATCTCGCCGTAATGATATGTAATTTTACATGATTCTTGTACAAATACTTTATAAGTTTGTGCTATTAAAACTGTAAATATGTCAGATAACTATATGCCATAATATTATCTGTTAAATGGAGATCACTTTAAAGTTTTGTAAAATTACGCACCTTAAAAGTTATGTTCTAAAAAATTAATTTAAATCCAAAAATATTGAATATTTACTATAAAACAATTGATGAATATTGCGGCATCTTCATTCATTAATATATACTTGAGATTCTCGACTCGAGAGTAAAACTATATTTTTATTACAATTGTCTTATTTTGTTTCTTTTTATCTTGTATCAATAATATGTACATTTGCACGATTTTGTACAAGAACTTCGTTATTAAAACTGTAAAAATACAAGGAAATTCTCTATTATAATATTATAGTTTCTTTAATACATTTCCTAGTAAATTTACAAAATACATACGTAAAATTTTCGATGTAACGTTCTATTTACACCATTTTTAGCTTACCGCAATGATATGTAATTTTGCATGATTCTTTTACAAAGTGCCATTAAAACTGTAAATATGCCAAGTAACTATATGCCGTAATATTATCTGTTAAATGGAGATTATTTAAAAGCTTTGTAAAATTACTCAGCTTAACGTTATGTTCTAAAAAATATGTCAATCCAAAAATATTGATTATTTACTATAAAGCCTTTCAGATAAAACTATATTTTTATTACAATTTTCTTATTTTGTTTCTTTTTATCTTGTATCAGGAATATGTACATTTGCATGATTTTGTACAAGAACTTCGTTATTAAAACTGTAAAAATACAAGGAAATTCTCTATTATAATATTGTTTCTTTAATACGTTTCCTAGTAAATTTACAAAATACATACGTAAAAGTTTCGATGTAACGTTCTATTTACACCATTTTTAGCTCACCGCAATGATATTTAATTTTGCATGATTCTTTTACAAAGTGCCATTAAAACTGTAAATATGCCAAGTAACTATATGCCATAATATTATCTGTTAAATGGAGATTATTTAAAAGCTTTGTAAAACTACTCAGCTTAACGCTATGTTCTAAAAAATATGTCAATCCAAAAATATTGATTATTTACTATAAAGCCTTTCAGATAAATATTGCGGTATTTTCATTCCTCAATAATTATACTTGAAATTCTCAAGATTTAAACTATAACTATACTACAATTTTGCTATTTTACGTTTTTTACCGTTGTATTAGTAATATGCACATTTACACGATTTTATACAAGTGCTTGTTTATTAAATCGGTAAAAATACAAGGCAATTTTCTATCATGATGTAATAGTTTCTTTAAGAACATCGTACGTTTACTAATAAATTTACAAAATATATACGTAACATTTTCGATGTAACTTTGTAATTACACCATTTCAACCTTGTAGTATTAACATGTACTTTTACAAAATTTTAATACAAATACTTTATACGTTTGTGTCATTAAAACTGTAAACATGCAAGGCAATTATATGCTATAATATTTCGTATTGAATGAAGACTACAATGTAAAAAATGTTTTGTAAAATTACAGAGCATAACGTTATGTTCTAGAAAATTAATGTACATCCTAAAAGATGTACTATAAAACTTTTCAGATAAATATTACGTCATTTTCATGGATCAAAGCTGTAATATTACAAAATATATATGTGGACTAGAGGTTCTCGAGTTTAAAATTATATTTTAGGACAGTTTTGGTATTTTATGTTTTTTGAATCTTGTATTAAATACAATTACACGATCGTAAAAATACAAGACAACTTTCTATAATGATATTATAGTTTCTTTAATAACACCGTACGTTTACTAATACATCTACAAAATACATACATAATTTTTACTATGCAATTTTGTAATTTTAATCTTGCAGTTTTAATTAATATGCACTTTTACAAGATTTCAGTAAAAATACTCTGTATGGTTATGTTATTAAAGATATAAATATGCCAAGTATATGTCATAATATTTCCAGTTGGATAAACGTCACAATGTAAAAAAGCTTTGTAATATTTCAAAGGTTTTGGAAAATTAATTAAGTCCAAAGCTATATTTTCCTATGAAACTTTTCAGGTAAATATTTCTTAATTTTCATTTATCAATGCCGTGATATTACACAATATCTGCCCCTTTCGAGTGAAATATTATATTTTTAGTACAATTATGTTATTTTACATTTTTTATGTTGTTCTGCTAACATGTATATTTACACCATTTTTTATATTATTGTTATTAATATTGTAAAAGTGCACGGAAATTATCTATAATAATATTATAGTTTATTTAATAATACCGTACGTTTACTAGTAAGTTTACAAAATGCATACATAATATTTTTGAAGTAACTTTGTAATTTTACCATTTTAATATTGCAGTATTAATATGTACTTTTACAAAATTCTAGTACAAATACTTTATAAGTTTGTGCCATTAAAACTGTAAATATGCCAAGTAATTATACGCCATAATAGTTTCTATTGGATGAAGGTTACAATGCAAAACAGCTTTGTAAAATTGTAAAAGTTTTAGAAAATTAATGTAAATCTAAATATTTTACTAAAACAGAGCTTTATCCACAATACCGAAACAGAATTTTTGCACTAGAGTGCATGTTGCCGAAGGTTCCAAACCACAACATAGGTGGCTAAATATTTTACATGAAACTACTTCATTTTCATTTATCAATGTCGTAATATTACACAGTATGTATATACCTGCTACTCTCTAATGAAACATTTTATTTTTGTACAAGTTGTTTAGTATTAAAACTGTAAATTCTCTATCATAATAGTATAATTTCTTTAAAATACCTTACGTTTACTACTAAATTTACAAAATACATACATTGTATTCTCAATGTAAATTTGTAGTGATAGCATTTTAATCTTGTAGTAATAATATGCATTTTTACATAATCTTTTATAAATATGTTTTAATTTTATACTATTATAACTGTCATAATATTGCTCTTTAAATGAAAGATAAACGATAAAAAAAAGTTTTGAAATATTACACAGCTTTATATTTCCTAACAAGGGTTATGTTCTGTAAAATTACAAATTAATGTAAATTCAAAAAGACTAAATTATTCATGTAAAGCGCTTCACATAAATATATCATAATACGTCAATTGATTTAATAGTACCGTACATTTACTAGTAAATTTACAAAGTACATGCATCACATTTTCGATGTAAGTGTGTAATGAGCATTTAAATCTTGTAATAATAATATGCATAATAATTACATAAAAGCGTTTCAAATAATATATTTATTACTATTATAACTGTAAATGTCAGGTAATTATATGTCATAATATTGCTCGTTGAATGAAGGATAAACTGTAAAAAAAGTTTGGTAAAATTACACAGCTTTATATTTCCATTACATTATTACAAATTAATGTAAATCCAAAAATACTAAATATTTCCTATAAAGCGTTTTAAATGAATATTACGACAATTTAATTCATCAACGCCGTAATATTACAAAATATGTATATACTGGAGATTATCGAGTTTAGAATTACCTTTTTGGAACCATAGTTCCATTTTACGTTTTTTATCTTGTATACTTGCATGATTTTGCACAAGTACTTAGTTACTAAAACTGTAAAAATACAATGAATTATTGTGTCTTTAATAATATCGCAGGTTGACAGTAAATTTACATACATTTTACATTCGCCAGATTAAAATTGTAATTTCAGCACAATTTTCTAATTATACAATATTTATTTAGTATTAATAATATAATTGGGATAGTATATTTACTATTTTTCTGCTTAAATGTTTTGATTTGGAGTTTCGTAGAGTAACTGTGGAATGTATATATCAATAAGTCTTTGCGTATCAGTGGCGTCCAAAGCTGGGGGCAATTTAATAAAACCAGATGCCACTTTAATAATGATGCCTTTACAGGTTCTCTTATCAAGGGCTTTTTTAACATCTTGTTTCTCGGAAATTCAAAATTTACACCTTTGAAGAGTCAGTATATTGGTTAGAAAGTTAAGAAGCGAAATTTTCGCAAATTACCCTTCTCTTTGAACTGATATTTAAGCGTCACATTCAACATAAGGAATAATAATTTGTCTGAATGAACAGCGTGATAAAGACCGAGATTTCACAACTAAAAACGGGGCCATTGTCATTATAATTCGAAAACGTTAATAGCGGGTGATAATTTTGGGCAAAAAAGCCGTGTTAACGATTTGATTTACGATCTATCTAAATAATTCAATGTTTCTAATTCTCGTAATAATATTTAAATGAGTTCCCACACACGCTCGATACGTTTAACATGCCTCGTCGCCATAACCGGTTGCTATATCTTTAACGATACAAATCGATTATCTCATATCTCGGTGTCGGTTTCGTAAGAGAGAAAAAAAGACGAAAAACGGGCCTATTTTGAACGGACGTGGATCTTCGAGGATAATTTGTGTACATGTTCTAAGGTAGATGAAAAAACACTTTTTAACTCTCTCGCAACAACTACGAGGCCGCCACTTAGGAAACATTTTTTTTTTTCATTTTTGATGGTGTCCAAGTAGCACTTGAGGATCAGGTGTATAATTTGGAAAACAAGCAATATTTGATCAGGAATGATGCGGTGGAAGTGACTGCCGAAAATATAAGCTTTCCAAATCAGTACGGAAGTTCTTCGGATTTAATGCTTAATGACTTGATTACTTAACACTCATTTTCTTCTTCTGAACGATTACATTCGATACCAATACCACTTAACAACTTACTTCTAATCTCCAAGACATAACCCTATCGCAGCATGCGCCTTGGAGCATGTGTTAAATATGATAATTATGGAAGAACAATCCAAAAAAACCCTAAGATCGACTTATCAAATACTTTAAAAATAAGATTTTTCATTCGCTTTTTCTCAATTTTGCTTCATATTTTTGTGAGTAGTAGCGTCCTGCAAAACACTACTGTGTATTTTGGGAATATCATATAGCTTTAGCCTTGGCTTCACTCTTTGGCTCAGGCCGGACCTGCTCTTCGCCCTCAAGATGGTATACCTACCATGCGTAGATGGAAAGAATGTCTTCATTTAAATACATCATCGATCTGTTCGAAATATTCTTGGTGTATTTCTGATTCTTCAACATAAGCAAATCTGTTTTGCAAATAGTCTATCCTTCCTATTGGATTGGAATACACCATTGTTTTTAGATGGCCCCATAAATTCAAATCAAGTGGATGTAAATCTGGGGAGCGAGGAGGCCAGTGATTTGGCTCACCTCCCAATGCATCTATCAGAAATAGGGGGAGGTAAATTATAGATTTCTAGATGGAAGTATCGTATGTTGAGTTACATAAAAATTGAAAGATTTAAATTCCACCCATAAATCTGCATAAAAAGGTCAAGGCTTGATTGAAAGCGTATTTATCTAAACCGACGATATTTTACCCGTTCGGACATTAAGGATTAATGTGACATTTATGCGTTTATACCACAATTTACGGCGTATGACGTAAAGCCACATTAAAACGGTTCTCTAGAAACGAACACGACTTAAACCTTAGATATGTGGATATCTATAGTATAAAAAAATCTAAGGATTTTTATTGGTCCCTCGGAAATGCCTATAAGTAGCGGTCGGTTATTTTTATACCGGGGGAGCTAAGAAAATTATCACATGTTAATAAACGTGACTAAAAACAGGAAATAATAAAAAAAATTACAATTTCATGAGTAAAAAGTTCAACTTAAAAAAGTTGAGTTTACTTTGTTGACCATCATCCTCTTCTGTTCAATGCCATAAAAAATAAATATTTAAAAACTAAATAACAAATAACAGGAAACCTCCGTCAAGAGAAACGAAATACATGAAGATTTTTTTTCATTTTGTGTGGTTTAACTTTAAAAAAATTCATCGCATTAAATCTAAGTTAAAAATAATGCCTCAGATGGCTAATTTATGGAGCCATATAATATTTTCAGTTTTCCTAATTTATTCTGTTTTACAATTTTTAACTTGTATCTTAGTTATAATTTTGTTGTATAAATTGAAATTAATGTCTGCCTAATTTTAGAGACGCCCTCGTATATTCTAGAAAATATGTATGATAGCCTTGCCCACTTATAGTCGAACCGTTACGCCAATAGGCCAAACACCCAGCCAGTTTGTCGAAAATTAAACTACCTGATTTTAAAGGCCTATTTTACCTGAATGCCGGTTTTTTTATGGGCCCAGATGTTACAGTAAACACGAAGATTTTAGGAGGACCAGAAATATTTTCACGTATTCAATGGAGGATCATTTTTCAAGTTATAAAGGCCATAATAAAAGACAGATACACAAATATAGATAGACATAAAGACGTAGAATCAACTAAATTGACAGATACAGAGACACAGACAGTGAGAGACAAATATGTTTGAGCTCGAGACAGACGAATATAAAACGGTAAATAGACAGAAAGAGAATGACAACGACAAAAAGACAGATAAAAATGATATAAACAGGCGCAGACAGGCAGAGCGATAAAGAGACACATATAAAAGATTCATCACAGAGATGTGATAGAAGTATAGAAAAAGAGGTAGGCAAGAAGGAAAGATGAACAGAACAAAAAACAGCGGTCCAGTGGCGCGTTATATAAAAGACATATTGTATGTTACAGAGTAAGGTGAACCTAATAAAAAACGAGCAATATTTTCACGTATTCAATAGAGGATCATTTTTCAAGTTATAAAGGCCATAATAAAAGACAGATACACAAACATAGATGGAGATAAAGACGTAGAATCGACTAAATTGGCAGATACAGAGATACAGACAGTCAAAGACAAATACGTTAGAGATAGAGACAGAGGAATGCAAAAAGACAAATAGACAGAAAGAGAATGACAGCGACAAAAAGACAGATAAAAAGATATAAACAGGCGCAGACAGGCAGAGCGATAAAGAGACAAATATAAAAGACTCACCACAGAGATGAGACAGAAAGAAGTATAAAAAAAGAGATAGACAAGAAGGAAATATAAACAGAACCAAAACGAGTGGCGCGTTATATAAAAGACATATTGTATGTTACAGAATAAGATGAACCTAACAAAAAACGATAAATATTTTCAAGTATTCAATAGAGGATCAATTTTCAAGTTATAAAGACAATAATAAAGACAGTAAACAAAGACATACACACAAACATAGATATAGACGAAGACGTGCAATCAACTAAATTGGTAGATACAGAGACACAGGCAGTCAGAGACAAATACGTTAGAGCTAGAGACAGAGGAATACAAAACGGTAAATAGACAGAAATAAAATAACAGCGACAAAAAGACAGATAAAAAGATATAAATGGGCGCAGACAGACAGAGCGATAAAAAGACTAATATGAAAAGACTCACCACAGAGATGAGAGAGAAGTATAAAAAAAGAGGTAAACAAGAAGGAACGATGAACAGATCGAAAACCAGTGGTCCAGTAGCGCGATATATAAAAAGACGAGAGAGAGAGAGAGAGAGAGAGAGAGAGATAGATAGAAAGACGTTAGAGCTAGAGACAGAGGATGACAAAACGACAAATAGACAGAGCGAAAATTACAGCGACAAAATACAGATAAAAAGATATATACAGGCGCAGACAGGCAGAGCGATAAAGAGACAAATAAAAAAGACTCACCACGGAGATGAAACAGAAGAATAAAAAACAAGTAGGCAAGACGGAAAGATGAACAGTAAAAAAACCTGTGGTCCAGTGGCGCGTTTAAAAGACATATTGTTTGTTACAGAATAAGATGAACCTAATAAAAAACGAGAAATATGTTCACGTATTCAATAGAGTATAATTTTCCAAGGCAGAGCGATAAAGAGACAAATATAAAAGACTCATCTACAGAGATGAGACAGAAGTATAAAAAAAGAGGCAGACAAAAAGGAAAGATGAGCAGAAAGAAAACCAGTGATCCAGTGGCGCGGTATATATAAAGACATAATGTATATTACAGAATAAGATGAACCTAATAAAAAACGAGAAATATTTTCACGTATTCAAT
>MU185338.1:101405-116275 GCA_016904865.1 Pissodes strobi
ACAGTAAAAGTTAAAAAAAATATTTGAAAACATATGTAAAGCATAAGTAGAAGTCTGTAAAAAAGAAATCAGCAAATACAAACAAAACAAAATAAACGCAAATAAAACAACAATTAAATGTGTCAAAATTGCCATGATAAAGGAACTATCTATACAAAATAAAGCAGATATGCTACCAAGGCTAGCCAGACAGTTTTTTGAACAATCGCACCGAACTAATGGTGATTTTAAATCATTTATAAATTATTACTTATAACAATTACGTTCAAAATGTTGTATTTTTCAATTTAAAAAGTCAATTAATATTTTAATAATACGTTAATACTATTTTACGTTTTTACATTTTTAAATTTATTGATATATCCCTTTTTTCCAATTTTAAATACGCCAAGTTTAATAAGAAAAGTAAAGGGCAAAAAAAACGCTTTAAAACATATGCAAAGTGTAAGTAGAAAAATGTAAAAGATAAAATCAGCGAATTCAAACAAAGAAAATAAATGCACTAAAACAACAATTAAATGTGTCACGATAAAGGAATTATCAATACAAAATAAAGCAGACAGTTTTTCATCAAAATAATTGTAATTGTAAACCATTTTACAAATTAATAATTTATTAAAAATTTCGTTCAAAATATTGGATTTTTTCAACTTAAAAAGACAATTAATGTTTTAATAATGCGCTAATACAATTTTACGTTTTTTGTCCGAAAGAGCATTGTCATGTTTCAATCGAGGTTTGGCACTCCTGCTATTATTAATACTAACCCAAACTAACCCAAACTTTTAAAGACGTAGCAAAATATGACGTAGAACAAAAAAAAAAGGTGAATACAAACAAAGCACCATAGATACAAAGCAACAATTAATCATGTAAAATAATTGAAATTTTATTAATAAACGTGCAATAAAAGATAAATCAGGTATGCCAATAGGTCGAACTAACAATTAGGAAAGATATCGGACAGCCAAAAAGTTGCAAAAAAAAACAATTTAAAACTCTGTAACCATCAAGAAATGAGTATATACTTGATCACTGTTTACAGTTTTGCAGATGACATATGGATATGCTTCATAGACTACAACAAGGCTTTCGACAGGGTAAAACACGACCATCTCATCACACTTTTAAAATAAAAAAATTTAGAAAGAAAAGACATTAGAATTATTGCTAATTTATATTACAATCAAAAAGCAATGTTAAAGGTAGAAGGACATACAACAAATGAAAATAGAAAAGGGAGTCAGGCAAGGGTGTATTCTGTCACCGGCACTAGTCAACCTTTATTCGGAGAAAATCATGAAAACTGCATTAAGCAATGAAACAAGGGGAGTTAAACGGAATACCCAATAATAACTTGAGGTATGCTAATGATACAGTACTGATAGCAATCACACTCCAAGATTTACAAATACTAGTGAATAAAGTAAATGAAGAAAGCGAAGAATATGGACTGACAATGAACGTGAAAAAAGCTAAATTCATGTTGATTAGCAAAAGAACAAACAATGTCGGACAAATCTACATACACAACCAACCAGTACAACAGGTAGAAAAATACAAATACCTCGGTACCATTATCAACAAAGATAACAACTGCTCCCAGGAAATAAGAATTAGAATAGAAAAGGCAAGATCAGCGTTTATGAAAATGAAAAAAATATTCTGCACAAGAGATATGAGTTTGGCCTTGAAAACCAGAAAGCTGAGATGCTATGTGCTGTCTGTGCTGCTTTATGGCATGGAGGCATGGACCCTGAAGAAAGAAGATATAAGAAGACTAGAGGCTTTCGAACACTGGACATACCGGAGAATACTAAAAATTAGCTGGATAGAAAGAATAACAAATATTGAAGTGCTAAGACGGATGAACAAAGAAAAATAAATAATTCTGACAATTAAAAAACGAAAATTACAGTACTTGGAACATTTTATGAGGGGGTCAAAATACAGCTTGTTACAATTGATAATACAGGGAAAGATTCAGGGAAGAAGAAGTGTCGGAAGAATATTCCACTCGTGTTTGAAGATTCTGCGTGACTGGTACGGATTCACAACAAATCAGTTGTTTAGATCTGCTGTTTCCAGAATACGCGTAGCATTGATAATTGCCAACCTTCGTAACGAAGACGGCACCTGGAGAAGAAGAAGATGATAGTACCCTTGTCTCCCACTTTAGATCAGAAAAATCTTTACCAGCGACTGAGACTTATCATAGCAAACAGGAGTAGATTACAGCAATTAGTCAAGACCTGGAGAAAGTTCAAACTTGGGGCGACAGAAATTTGGTCCTGTTCAATGCAGCAACGACCCAAGCAGCCACGTTTACCACATAAGAATGGTACTGTCATAATACATTAATACTTCTTCAATTAATTCCGGGTAAAACCCAGCAATTTACATCTACATCTCGTTGTAGTGATCTGTTTGACAATATCCGTTTATGTATTTGTTCTCGGAAAGGGAGAAGGAGCCACACATGTGCTTGTGTCAACTAAAAGTCAATATTTGGTCTTAAGTGGGATTCAGAAGCTTGGGCCCTGGTTTTGTTTCGACAATATGTTGGTCAATAAAGTTAGCTCTGCCTGATATTTGCACTCGTGATGAATTTATGTTATAAAATATATGTCTTGTATGGGTGAGGTAGATCCTAGTTCCAATGCATTTCGGTCTTTGTTGGCCACATCCCTAGATGGTCTGGCGTTGTTTTCCTTGGGTTACCTTGCCTTTTATTGGCTTGAGTTCCTAAAATAAACGGGCTTACAGCTTTTAACGTGCAGAAATATTGAACATAACCATGCCATGTTGGAATAATAGACCTTACTTTACCTTATAATTATTATTGCCTTGTGTAAGTTAATTGCGGCCATATACCATCATAAAATGCCGCATTATTCCGGTTTTAAATTGACTGTTAGCATCATCAGGAGATGATGAATTCATGTTAGCGTCATCAGGAGATGATGAATTTTGGAGCTTTGGTATTTGTGTAGCATGAGGCTCATACGGATTGGCTAGTTTAAATTTTAGACCAGAGCTTCCGGTAGAGTTTGCGCGTAGTCACCTCCACCAATGAAAATCGAAGAAGGACGCTCTTCAAAGCGATCGTAGTAGAACAGTTTTTCTGTAAAATACCCTCGTGGGAATCCTCTAGCTGACTTATTTTTAAGTCTCAGGCCGTACCTGAGAGTTGTATTTGGTGTTTTATGGATTTGGTGTCTGGACTCACTCCGAAACTTTGGCCCCGATTTTGTTTCGAAAATATGCTTGTCGATTTGCACTTGAATGATCTCGTATTGAATTTACTTTATGAAATATATGTCTTGTATGGGTGTGGTAGATCCTAGTTCCAATGCATTTCGGTCTTTGTTGGCCACATCCCTAGATGGTTTGGCATTATTTTCTTTGGGTTACCTTGGCTTTTAGGAAACTTTTTTTAAATAATTACTATTAAACTTCTCTCTTTAATTGGGCTGAGTTTCTAAAATAAACGGGCTTACAGCTTTTAACGTGTAGAGACGATGAAAACAATCATGTCATGTTGGAATAATTGACCTTACTTTATCTTATAATTATTACTGCCTGGTGTAAGTTAATTGCGGTCATATACCATCATAAAACGCATTATTATGGTTCTAAATGGATTTTCTACAATATTGCGTTCAATTTTATTAATTTTACTTGCGTGCCTAAGGGGTTACAGCAACCAAATTATCTAAATTTGACTTTTTGCCTTGTGCGTGTCGTAGAAACGCATTTTTGTGATGCTACCCCAACAAGTAGGGATATGTGCTCCGAACCGCTATGTTCTCGATCTTGGATTTGTAAATATTTGATTTTGAGATTGCTTGGTTGCTCTGCAAGATCGAAAATATGTCAAGCGATGACCCCGTTTCACGGGGACATAAGTGGGGAAAAGACAATTATACTCCCCTCCACGTCTCCGGATACCCAAGAATTTTCGAAAAAATGGGAAAAAACTGAAAAAAAAACGTAAAAAATTGTTAGGGAACTTAATAAAAGTATTATAAAACGAAATAAGAAAAATAAATAATAAAAAAAAAGTTAGAGAAACGCTGTTTTCGGCGAAAAAAGGCGAAGGAGTTCAGCCACGAGGTCGGGGATGGCAAAAATGGTTAGAAAAAAATGCTTTAGGAAAAAAAATTTCAAAAAAAAATGGGAAAAATTGAAAAAAACTTTCGGAAAGTTAATAAAAGTACTATAAAACCAAACAAAAAAAAATTAATAAAAAAACAAGAAAACATTGTTCGGAAAGTTAATAAGAGTATTCTAAAACGAAATAATGAGAAAAAAAAATAAAAAAAAGTTAGAGAAACCCGGTTTCCGGCGCAAAAAAAAATGAAAAAAAAGTGTCGAGAGTTGAGAAAAAAAGGTAAAAAAAAATTAAAACTCAATTCTTTATCTCTTTCAGAAGTATCACTTCAGTTGTGCGCTTATAAATGTCAGGCACAATTTTTTTGTGTTTCGCCATTTTGTGATGTTGTGATTTCCTTTTAATTTTCCCTGCAAAAGACCTGTCTCGTCCATCCTTTGAGGCAGCCTAGCTGTTTTCAGCATTAACGGATTTAATGACCCTTCACGGATAAAATATTGAATTTTCTTTGGTATTTTCCCACTTGTGCTGTCTACAAGTCGGTGGCGCCTTTTGAACAAATTTACCCTTTTTACTTTTGCGGCATTTGAGCCAGGGCAGGGCCTAATTTGCACGCTTATGAATGGTTAATTTTACATTTTCTTAACTTAATTTTATGCACTCTTAGTTTCTTCTAATCTGAGGTGAAGATAAATAAATAAAATTAGAAGATAATAATAATTCATGGGAAATAAAATAGATCTTTCTCAGTAAAGTGAACCTGAGCAACCACGTCTAACGAAATGTTATTAAAAAGCAACTGTATATTATGATTTCTTTTCAGAATATGATCTATATAATTTTTGTTTCGACTGAGACAGTGTTGCCAAGTCTCTTTCGGTTTCGAAGATACGCCATGTACTTTTTTGAATTTGCTATTGATAGATAATGTTGTTGTTGACAGATCCCTTTTTGTTGATTTCATGTTTTGATACCGCAGTTTTTTTTTAACAGAAACGCGTCGAGATTATTTTTAAAAATATTGGTCAAAAGTAAAAAAAAACTTTTGAAATTTGAAAAATATAAATGTAATTGGTGCATGAGACAAAAAACAAAAATTTAATGTCAAGATCTAATCCAAATTACATTGTCAAAGAAATCGTCGAACAGCGTTGCCGCATCTCGTTCGATTCCGAAATGTTCACAAATTTGTTTGCGTTTAATCCTACACTTGTTTCAGGAACGCCGCGCCGCGGCACTTGTTATAAAAATAACTATGCCGCCATCAGAACTAATAAAAATTCAAGGTGTGAATCTCTGATCGAATATCGTCGAGTCAATAACACACGGAGAATTCACGTTTACACAACCCGTCTCACATTGACTTTGACCTTCCCATTACCGAACGAATTTAACGTAACAAGAGTGAGAGAGGCTCTTGACTCCCGTCTAATTTTTTTTTCAAATCCGTTTCCAAGTTACGGTTCAGTAAGTCAAAGAAATGGCATCACTATCTATTTCTAATCTGATTTGAATGGCTCCACATGCCGGTTGATCTTATCTGCTAAGACCGGGGATTATGGACGGCCATCTTGATAAAGTGGGGAGTTTTTGGTATCGACTATGCGATGTGGGTTGCCAATAGGCCAATCGGCTTGTTCTTGGTTTAAGTTGAAATAGAATTATTCAACGGAGTATTTGTGACTTGACGTTTCAAAATTTACATCTCTCGTTTTTAGTGGCAGCATCTAAACGTTTTCATCATGCGGCGGTTGTGCAAACCTTTACGTCGCAATTAATGACGTCATTCTGTAACCCGGTTGTCCAACCCTAACCAACGCGGCTAGTTGGTTGCTGATTCTGGTTGGTGAAATAGATTTTGTTTAAGTTTCTTAAACAAAACCTTACGATGGAATGACGTTATCTTTGGCCAAATGTCATAATAAAACATGATATGTCCGTATCTAAACTTTCTCGTCTTGCGGTGATTGCGCCAACCATATCTAATCGCTCGATTTGACGCTTCAATTGGTGACGTCATCTTTTAACCGGGTTTCAAGTTTAGTGGTGATTTGGTTGCTGATCCCGGTAGTGTTATTTCTAGATGATGAATTTTATTTTTAATTAAAACGCCAAGCACAAAACACAATATGACAAGCTTGAAGTGTTTTCAAATCTTATCCACCACTTTGATTTTACTCCGCACTTAATGACGTCATCCTATAACCCGGTTAGAATTTGGTCTACCAACGCGGCAATATATTTGTAAATCCGGTTGGATCAAAACTGGGATTGATATTGTTGATGTATCCTTTTCAAATACTTCCTTTATGAAAGTTACAGGCTGTAAGATTTATTAAAGAAGATTTCTAATAAAAGTTAATGGCAAAAATGTGCCCGCGCGGCCTATTTCCTTTTGCTCTGCAAGTTCCTACGAATAGAAGAATAATATTTTGATTGTCGACGTGCAGAAAATGAAGATAGCTTCATCACACTAAGAAGAATTTGCGGAATCTTCCGTTCGTAGTTCGATCTGGAAGTGAAACAGGGACGTATTTAGGATGGCTTTGACAGTTTTATTTAAAATTCTGGAAACCCCAATATTTTCAGTGTAGAAAGACAGATGATGAGTCCCAGCGTTGTTTCAGACGATTCTGATACTCTTGATGAAGATCTAAGTAGTTTCGATGAAGCTGATTTTGGAATACTATCTTTTATGACGTTAAATGCTGCTGCGAATGAACATTGGACTATTTATGTTCGAAATACTGAAAATCAGTGTGGGAAAGCGAAAATAATTATATGAATGCATCAGGTATAGAAGCATCGCGACGGAAGATAGTCATATGGCTGATGAAGATTTAATTAGTTCTGACGAGTTTAATTTTGAAAAAAATCATTATCTTCTTTTTGCTTCGGAAAACTGATAGTTTTGGCATCGTTTGGTATGTGATATTTAAAATATTAGCACTGCTAATTTGTATTTTTCTCTACTTTTCAGTTTCTTCTTCCTTCAAAATATTCGGTCGGTCCTTGGTACAAGTTGAAGGGAGAAAACATTTTTTTTATTATAAATTTTGCCCAAAACAACGTATTATTTATTCAAAACTCAAAGGCAAGTGTTTAGAGGCATTTATAGCACTATATAACATCAAGATGCAAAGGGAAACTCGCTGAATACCGCCCTGACTCTTTGTCTCATTCGGCATTTTTCCGCACACAAGAGAAGTAGAATTCGAAACTAGAATGTCGGACATGTCCGGTATGGCATTAAAGGCTATTTTTATGGGGTTTCGGGCGTAAAAGCGCTCCGAATAACTTTTAATTAATTAAAACCTTTGGTGGTCATCGGATTTGAAATTTTTGTTTCCATCGATGGCAAATTAATCTCTCGGGTAAATAATGATGAAGATAGAAAAAAATAATACATTTTATGGTGTGACATGGTAAAAGATTTTTCTATAAATTCCGCCGGAAGAGACGACAAATAGTGCATAGTGATGACCCTTAAAATCAAATCGTTAGGAGAGGTAAGCAGTTGTTGTAACTAGCTTCTTCAAAATTATTGTTTAATAATATAATTTGTCATTTTTGTTAGATTAAAATGTTTTGCACGTAATAATTGTATCAAGCACAACTCAATTCAGCTTAACATATTTAGAATAAGCGACAAGTTAATAGACATTCTTTTTACATTAAATCAAAAATGAAGTAATGATTATTAAATAATGAAACAATATTAATGCTTTTCAAAATCTCGTTCGCGATATAGAGAAAGCACTGGCTCTGAAGTGGTAATTGAAGACCGGAATACTACAGGGAAAGGACTAAAACAACTAGAGAGGGGATTACTTGTCTGGTACACAGATGGATCAAAGATGAAAGAAGGAGTGGGATCGGGAGTTTACGGATCTAGGTGTCGAATCTCTGCACCTTTAGGAAACACTCCCATAATGTTTCAAGCAGAACCAAATCCTATCAATATAGCCATCTCTGAATGTGCCAAAAAAGGCTTAAGAAGTGCGAAGATCTATATCCTATCAGATAGTCAAGCAGTCTTAAAGGCGTTAGCTTCGAGCTAGTGTGGGATTGTCGGATGGCTGCAGATCAACTGTCAAACAGAAACAGACTCACCCTAATGTGGGTACCAGGGCACGAGAGTGTGGAAGGCAACGAAGCCGCTGACCAACTCGCACGGAATGATGCACAGACTGCCTTTTGCGGGCCTGAACCATTCTGTGGCATCAATAGAGGACACGTAATTAATGAACTCAGAAATTGGGAAAATGGCGGAAAGAGGCACATTGGGCCAATGCACCTGGGCAGAGACAGGCCGAAAGACTCATCTCTCACTCGCCTAAGTACACAAAAAAGCTTCTCAAGCTACAAAAAAATAAGATAAAACTGGTCGTAGACCTTCTCACTGGACATGGCCCATGGAGGTACCACCTCAAGAAAATGGGGAAAACCACTGACGAACAATGCAGATTCTGCCAAACTATGGCCGAAACGTCAGAGCACCTACTCTGCGAATGTCAGGCACTGACTCGCCAAAGGTTGAGGCATCTCGAAAATGCCCTTGTGGCATCGGGAGATCTACGAAAGCTCAAACTTGGAAATATTCTGAGGTTCTCGAAGGAGATAGGAATTTTCGTGCAAAATAGAGGGATATACACAAAAGATCAATTGTGGTCGACGTGTTGAAGGGCAAATCTTGCCGAGCGACCTCTCTACCTACCATACCATACCAAATGGGTTCTGTCCAGAGCAACATGGTTTTTTGCCTGGAAAGTCTATTGTGTCAAATTTGTGGGTCCTTACAAGCTCTGCAGCAGAGGCCAAACTCAATTAGATATCATTCTGACTGACTACATCAAAGCCTCTGACAAAATAGATCAATCCATACTAATTGAAAAACTAAGCAAATTTGTGTTTCTAAAGTCGCACCTCGCAGATAGGTTAAATCAGGTTAAAGTGGGGAATCTAAATGTTTTCTATCACCATCAGGGGTACCACAAGGTATCAATTTGAGTCCTCTTCTCTTTGCCATATTTATTAATGATTTGCCTAAATGTGTCAAATATTCAAAAAGTCTGCTATTTGCTGATGATTTTAAGATTTTTCGAGAAATCTCAACACTGGACGATTCACGGGTGCTGCAATGTGATTAAAACTCAATAAGTCAATGGTTTGAAGATAATAAAATGATACTCAGCGCTTCTAAATGTCATATTTTTGCTATTACTCGAAAAACACAATTCTTGGAAAATCTAAACTGGTCAACATAAAGTTCGGTCCATTCAATTTTTAGTCTTATTTTCAAACTGCTGTAACTTTTTTAAAAATAAGGTTTTTTGAAAGGGGTTTGCGGATTTTGAAAGCGACTTTTTTTTGGATTAAGCTAAATGCCATAAATTTTCAGTAATATTGATATTATCATGATATACGGGGTGATCAATAAAGTAATGCAAAAAATCAAAAAGTTTGTGTGTGTGCCATTCCAGCAGTATTTTTTTTTAGACATTACAATATGCGTTGTTACCAAGGTAATATCAATATCTCTGGACGTTTTTGCCAGTTTTTGGATTAAAGCCCTTTGACGTTAGATACACTACTAAACAACAAATTTTGGCAACAACATTTTTAAAATGCTATAACTGGAAAACGAAATGATGGATTTTTACGAGCATTTCAGATTCGGAAAGCCTATTTCATATAGATTTTTTATGACCTAAGCCCTTTACGGAGGGTTACAGTTTTCACATTATACGGGGCCAATAATAAACAAATATGTATCTACTAACTCAAAAAGGCCAAATTTTACAATCGTTAGAACTTTTTACCCCAATTTAGAGAAAAAGTTATAGAACCTTTGGGCAAGAGAAATGTTGTAGCTTTTCGCTAATGCAAGAGCAAGAAAATCTCCGGTAGGTGTCGCCGTTGAGTCAGAAATGGCTCTCAAAGTTAGCTCGAAATTTAAGCCTGCTGTGCGACCTTTAAAGAGTTATCTAAAAAACTATCACCCAAAACTGCCGAAGCTTTCAAGCAGCAAGTGCTTAAGGATATCCTCATAAACCGTAAGACGTAGACTCCACATCTACAAACTATTAGGAGATTATTTGTGTGTATTAGTCCTATTAGTTGTGTTGTATGTTATGTTTATTCATATAAAAAATAAGGATTGGGAATTAAGAAACGATAATCCGTGTATTTATTGTTTTTAAAAATCCAATAAACCTTAAACAAGGGCTCTTTCCTTCCTTTTTTGAACTTTAAATTGAAAAATTTGAAAACAAAACAAATGCATAATGTGCCTATAGCGCCCAATCATTTACCCTTTACTTAAGATGTCCGTGTTAGGTACGTATTTGTTTATTGTTGGCCCCGTATAATGTGAACACTGTAAACCTCCGTAAAGTGCTTAAGTCATAAAAAAAATCTACATGAAATAGGCCTTCCGAATCTGAAATGCTCGTAAAAATCTGTCATTTCGTTTTCCAGTTATAGCATTTTTAAAATGTTGTTGCCAAAATTTGTTGTTTAGTAGTGTATCTAAGGCCAAAGGGCTTTAATCCAAAAACTGGCAAAAACGTCCAGAGATATTGATATTACCTTGGTAACAACGCATATTGTAATGTCTAAAAAAATTACTGCTGAAATGGCACACACACAAACTTATTGATTTTTTGCATTACTTTATTGACCACCCCGTATATCATGATAATATCAATACTACTGAAAATGTATGGCATGTAGCTTAATCCCAAAAAAACGCGCTTTCAAAATCCGCAAACCACGTTCAAAAAACCTTATTTTTAAAAAAGTTACAGCAGTTTGAAAATAAGGCTAAAAATTGAATGGACCGAACTTTATGTTGACCAGTTTATATAAAATTTCTCACAAGGTACTTAGTAGGAAAAATGGTTGTAAAGATCTGGGAGTACATTTTCAACAGGGTTTCAAATTCAATGAATACTATCAGATCAATGTTGGAAAGGCATACAGAAATCTTGGCTTCATTATTCGCAACTCAAAATTTTTTTAAAAGAACTGAAACTCCAATACTGTTATATAATGCACTAGTAAGACCCCACCTGGAATATGCATCTGTCATATAGGCACCACAAGCTGAATCCAATATTGATTTATAGAAAAACTTCAAAAGAGATTCTCAAGGTTCCTCTATGTTAAGAAGCTTGATACTTATCCGTATATGATCTCTTATAGTACTATGTTAGTAGTAGTAGTAGTAGTAGTAAGGGTGGGGGGGCCGAAGCCCGGTAAGTAGGCCTATAAGTCCCTTTTCACCATCCCCGATCCGCCCTCCCCTACTTGGCTACTTCCAACACCCGGCCCGCACTGAAACGGCCCGTCACCTTGATAAAGGTGAGGACGTCCTCCCAGTCCAGATCCTTTAGATCTTCCCGAGCAAGTGTTGGTGCTCCCAGTATCTTCCTCCTTAGGCGACTCCACCTATCACAAATTCCTATATAGTGGTATGAGGACTCCTCCCCTGTCCCGCAGTTCAGCCAGAGTGGGCTGTCCCTCACGCCGATAAGGTGCAGATGTCTGTTTAGGCTTCCATGCCCAGTCAGAATACCTACCAAGTTCCTGATGTCCTCTCGGCTCTTTTTTAGCAGTCGCCTTGCTCTGGATCCGTCAGGATTTGGAATCATTTCCTTGGCTTGTTTGCATCCTTCTTTTCCTCTCCAATTGTGCTTTATCTTGTTCCAGGCCCAGTTATTTAGTTCCTGAGAGATTTGCCTTTTACTTAAGCCCAGACCAGGTTCTGGACCGACGAGGTGGCTCATTGAGCCTTGTCTGGCCAATTCATCGGCCCGTTCGTTGCCCTCGATGCCACTGTGCCCTGGAACCCATCTGAGTCTTACTTCCTTGTGCACAGCCAATCTGTCTAGGGCGTCTCTACATTCCTGAACTAGCTTACAGCTTGCCCTGGGTTTTTGGATCGCCCTTAGAGCGGCTTGACTGTCCGAGTAAATATATATACTCTCTACACCTTCTGTTACTTCCGCCTTGGTTGCTACTTCCAAAATAGCAAACACCTCCGCCTGGAAAACAGTGGCATATCTCCCCAGCGAAGTGCTTTCTCCTGATTTAGTGTTGTCTAGGTATACACCGGCTCCGGATGACTGTGTATTAGCCATCCATGAGCCGTCAGTGTACCATGCGTGTACGCCGCTCGGCGTACGTACCTGGCCTGACAGCCACTCTTCCCTTGATGGAAATTCCACTTGGAAATTCCTTCTCAGTCTTAATCTGCCATCTGGAATATTGCCTTTGGTCGCAATGATGGGTAGATCCCTACTCATTTTGGCGGCAATAGTCGTATGGCCTTTCCCTGTGTAGTCCGTTCGCCATAGGCCACTGTCGATCATCCTTTTGTGAGCCGCCATTGCCTCTCTCTCAATCCAGATCGGGAGGTCCGGCAGCCCCAGGATGATGTTCAGTGCTGCTCCGGGAGTGGTTCTCAATGCTCCGGTAATACCCAAACAAGCCAGCCTTTGCAGTCTGGCCAGTTTCTGGGCATTAGTGGCTCTGGCCACCGCTGGCCACCAGACCACGGATCCATAGGACATCCTCGGTCTTATCACAGCAGTGTACAGCCACTGGAGGATGTAAGGTTTTAAACCCCACTTCCTACCTACCGTTCTCCTTAGTTGCCACATAATCGCGGTTGTCTTATTCACCACCTGTTCAACGTGTGCCTTCCACGTCAATTTACTGTCTAAAATAACTCCCAAATATTTGACTTGTTGACTTAGGCTCAGTCTCGTCTGGTAGAGTATGGGATGTATAAAACCTGCTAGATTTCGTTTCCTTGTGAAGAGAATGAGTTCGGTCTTCCCTGGGTTTACTGAGAGACCATTCTCCTCACACCAACCTTGAACTATCCGACACGCCACCTGCATACGCTCGCAGACCGTTCTCACGAACTTGCCCGTGATCATTACTAGCCCGTCGTCAGCATATGCTTGTGCGTAGAATCCCTCAAGATTTAACCTTCTCAGGAGGCTGTCCATCACCAGGCACCACAAATGTGGCGAGAGGCAGCTGCCTTGTGGGCAACCCCCTCTTACCCCGGCCTCGACGCGAACTTCTCCCAGCGTGGCGCTGATCTTTCGGTCTTCCAGTGCCGTTTTTACCCACTTGACCAAATGAACTGGTGTTCTCTTGGCCTGGAGGACTTGACAGATAGTTTTCGTTTTAGCCTTATCGAGAGCTCCTTCTACGTCAAAGAATAGCGCTAGCGCCATTTCTTTGTTTTCTATTGCCTTTTCAGCCCTTCTAACTACAGAATGGAGAGCCATTTCTGTCGACTTCCCCCTTCTGTAGGCGTGCTGATTATCATGTAGAGGAGAATCAGTTAAGATCTCTTCCATGATGAACCTGTCAATGATTTTTTCCATTGTCTTCATTAGAAATGAAGTTAGACTTATAGGCCTAAATGACTTGGGATGGGAATAGTCTCTCTTCCCTGCCTTGGGGATGAAGACGACATCCGCTGCTCTCCAAGCTTGTGGAACGTACCCTAGTGCTATGCTGGCCTCGAATACTCTCTTTAAGTAAGGGAGTAACGTGTCAAGGCCCGCCTGCAGCATCATGGGTATAATTCCATCCGGCCCTCCTGCATTATATGGACTGAACTCTCCCACTGCCCAAGTTATGGATTCCTCAGTCACCACACTGCGGGCAAGGTTCCAGTCCATCTCTGGCTCTGGTTCCTCATCCCAGTTGGTAGTCTGTACCTCTCCGGGAAAGTGGGTTTTTAGAAGAAGCTCTATCGTTTCCTCTCTGTTCGCCGTCCATTGTTCGCCTGTTTTCAGAGAGCCAATCTCTTTTTGTCTTTCCGAGCCCAGCAGCTTAAGCAGACGCGCTAAGTCCGAGAGAGACTCCATCTCTCCACAGAATTTCCTCCAGCTGTCTCTTTTGCTGCGTCGGATCTCGATTTTAAATTTCCTTCTGGCTTCCAGATACACATCCCAGAGCTCCTGCCGCCCTCCCCTGAAAGCGTGGCGGTGTGATCTTCTCACGTCTTTTTTAAGACGGTCCAGAGTATCACTCCACCAAGGCAGCCTCTTGGCGCTCGCTTTCTTAAGTACTATGTTAAGTTGCTTTAAAATCCAGCGACTGAGTGATAGAAGAAATTTGCATATCAATTATATAATAAATCATACTAAGTATAAAGATTGCTTTCTTATCAAATTTTATGTGTCAAAAGTACATTTAAGAATAAATAACTATGGACTGTTCTTTACCAATAAATCTGATTGTTCACCGATAAACAAGATGTTAGAAGAATGCAACAAAGTTATTAAGAGGTGTGGTATAGATTTTTTCAGTTCCTCTAGTCTGCTTAAATTACATTGTTTGTAAATATGATTTTAAGTAAAATTATGTATGTAAATTTTACTTATGTTTATATGTTTGCATTTTGTCTTAATTTTTTTAAAGTACCTACAGAATTAAAATATTAAATCATTTGATTTAAATATTATGTTTCTTTCTTTCATTAAAAACTTACTCCCTTAGAATGTTTTGTCTGGATCCTTAAAGTAAAGATTTACCTACATCTACTTTTATAATCCACAAAATAGTATTTATAATATAAACAATATCATAATAATTTAATTAAACATTATTGCATGCGTAGGTAAAAAAGTCGTATAATTTAAAAATCATTTGATCAAACTGCTATAAAACACTTAATGAAAAATTAACACAATTAAATTAAATTTTATGATATTTAATTAAAGAT
>MU185339.1:918-11334 GCA_016904865.1 Pissodes strobi
AACTTTAAACAAGTCTAAAGTTTTTAGTATTATCGGAACATATTATTTGCACAATGCATTATATTGTATTATTTTCAACGGGTATTTTGACATAATTATGACAATGGTATTACTAGTAGATATTACGTCCTAGTGGAAAATGGAAGGTATCTTATTTAGGGTATTTGCATCGGTAAGTCATAATATTTTTTCATATTTCATTAGGCATAGTTGGTACCGTTGTGTATAATTTTAGGGAAGATAATATATCTTGGTCAATATAGTATGATTTTTTATTATTGTTTGACTTAAAGTCAAATCTTTGAATACCTGGGTAATTACAATAACCATATTCTGATAATAAAGCGGTCTTTTTGTACATCTGTTCGGTTTACAGTAAAGCTTCTCCACATCGGAGACCAACAAAGAAAAATAATTTGCCGTTGTGCAGAGTGGTGGTTAAATGAGTAGAAATTAAATAGTAAATAATTTAAAATAATGGAAAAATAATTATAGAGAGTGTTAACATTTTTTATGGCAGTGACACACACACTAAAGGGAGATCCTATGGCGCTCGACGAGCGGTGTGTGTACGAAGATGTTTGTGTGTCGAGACGCTTCCTGAATAGTTGTAGGTTGTCATTAGGGGGAAAGAGATGTCCTGGGAGTGAGTTTCACAGTGATGCAGTAAGCCAGACAAAGGAGTTCGTGTAAAGCGATGTTCTAGGTGTCTCCAGTTGCACGACAAACTGGTGCGCTCTTGCCGACTGTCGTGACTGCCTGACAGGTGTGCCAGGGGCGGGATGAATCGTGCCAAGTCTTGGGAACATCTGCCGTTAAAGTATCTGTAAAACAGAGACATCTCGGCCACATGTCTGCGTTGTTCCAGACTATCCACATTCCGGATCAACTCTGGGTCGCCGATGAGACGCACAGCTCTCTTCTGAATGAAATCCAGCAGCTTTAGGGAGTGCTTTGGTGCGGCACCCCAGATGTGTGAGCAATATTTTAAGCATGGTCTTATTTGCGCTTTGTAGAGCGAGAGCAACTGCTGCGGTGTATACAGTTTTTTTGTTGCGAAATAGCGCACCAAGCTTCTGGGAGGCTGATTTTGCGATATTAGCAACATGGTCATGCCAGGACATATTGCTGTTGACTGAGACACCCATTAGTCCGATTGACGAGGATGAAGGAATATCCTGCCATAATGATGTCAGAGCTCACCGTATTGGCCCTCTTGATAAACGTGGGTGCTTGGGGAATAAAGAGTTATTCCTTGGTCTAGTGGATAACGATGTGTTGTCGTATCGGGTGGCAAAATACTAACGATACGTTGGTTAATTGAATTTCCGGATGGGATGTTGCATGGTCTAAGAAGAACATAATTCTTGTTTTCTAACGTTGCAATTTCTGGTCAAATTTGTGCATGATACCTCTGGTCATCTAGACCTTTCTGTTGTGGTACTAGTCGATGGACAGCTTATCAACAAGAAAACTTTAAAGCATCGCGGATTTTTACTTTTACCAATCATCACACATCTTTCTGTTTCCGCATTTAGGTTTGCACACAATAATACTGGCAGCTTTGCTTTAGAAGCTTTTCTTCAATGGCAATTTTCATTGCAGGTTTTAAAAGTTTTACTTGATAATGTCCTATAATAAAGATCAGTCTCATCGGCGCGGCGTTGAAAATGTCTTAAGGTGAATCAGTATTTATTAAATTTGGTGGCTTAATTTTTCACCCTGAAACTCAAGGTTTACATTTGCAGCTTCTGCAGATATTACTTTAAATTTAATGTTGTGAATTGAGCAAAATTTGTCATTGGAAGCTTTTCAAATTCAAATTTAATTATTTACCAGCCTCTACCTCTAAATCTATTTATGAAATTATTTAATCAATAATAGGATCTTACTCTTCACTTTGCAAAAGAAGCAATACACTATAGAATCGATGGCAACACATTCAGTTTTAATACTTTTTTTTGTGTTACAGATTTTAATTTTCACTTAACCTTCGTAATTCGGCTTTTTCCATTAAAATGTCACTAACTTCAGTCTTTCATATTTAAAATATTTTGGGCCATAACTCAAAAATTCCAAATATTTTTTAGACGAGTCTCCCACTGATATTTTTTTTCCAAACTAGAAAACTTTTAATTAGCTGAAGATATTATTACTCTTTGATTGGATTATCTCAGCTAAAGTTCACGAAATTCCTGGAACTAATAAATTCTAAAGTAGGTAATTCCAAAAATGATATGTACTGATACCTCCCTTCAAAATCTTACCTATTATTCAGTAAAAAGTAAGCACAAAGTACCTTTCTAGTTTTATTGCTAGCAGTTGTTTGAGTTTCCCCACTCAAATATTTAATAGTCCCCACTCTTCATATTTATTGCTCGTTGTTAGCAGATAAAATAGCAAAAATTAATAGAAAAATGTAGGTAAGTTTTGTCCAGAATAGTCGTGAGGAGGAACCGTTGTTAAAGGATGTTTTAGCTGTGTACCCACATATGGAATGTTCGGTGACTTGAACATTTTCCATTCAGAAAAGATTTCCGTTTTGTAGAGATGTCCGTTGGTAGAAACTTCACTGTGTTATCTTTTAACACTATTGTTCCAAAAGAGAAGTAATTACTACTACTTATTTGGAATTGATTTAACTTCTGGTTTTATTATTTATATTTTCCTATTGCAAAGCCTAAGCCACAACTTTATTATTTTCTGACTTGTGCCATCTACAAGTTGGTGCGGCATTTAAATAAATATCCCCCCTTCTCCTAACCCTAAGTCAAACTAACCCAAACTAACCCACCGTCATTTGATCTAGTACCTAATTTTGCATACTTAGAAGGCAAGTCGCTCCGGTCTATGCATCCTCAATTATATATTTTCTTAACTTTATTTACTCTCCTTCTTTTCTAATCTGAGGTGAAAATAAGTAAATAAAATCCAAAGAAAACAAAAAGCATGACAATATAAGTTTATTGAAATAAAGGGGAAGCCAGTACCATTTTTACCACTCAGTGTTGTGCTGATATTTCCTACTTTACCGATATTTCTTCTCATTAATAGTAAAACTAAAGATCAACAGATGTATATCCTAATCAATCACATCGGAGATGGAATTGTAAGTTTATAGATGTCTAATTTAAAACTTAAAATCAATTCGCTTTTACACTACGTTTTAACAATCGTGATGAATTCTCTATTCTAGCAACGCAACAGAAAGAAGTAAAACTTAACTTCTACTCCATTTTTTCATAAAATGAAACGAATCCATCCGCTCTCGAAAAAAAATATCTTCTTGCGAATTTTTCCTTTACAGCGTTTATTAAATTTCCAGCGCCAAAAATGACATTTATTACTTCCCTTCGCTCTGCTAACGGAATTTATTTCGAAAGAAATAGTTCTCATTTATTAAAACTTTAGCACAAAAGCAAAAGCAGGGTAAAATTTTATTTGAAATAACAGAGGAAGTAGAAGTTGGATCAGCGATAGACGTAAAATTATTTTTTAATATATTATATTGAAATACTGCTGATTTGTAACTATAGCACCAGCATATTTAGAAAAAGAAATAGAGTTAGAAAAGAGTGTTCTGCTACCTACTATTTCCTTGATTATCTTTTATTGGCTACAGAATAAGTTGTCTGATAAAAGTGATAAAGTGTTTCCTACATCATCTGTGCTGACCAGAACCTTCGCTTAATTTGAAAAATTATATCTCTACCAAATAAGCTTTCATCAAAATTTTCTTTTCCGTGTTGGAATGAGCGCTTTCTAGTTCAACTGGTTTCAAATTTTAGCCTAATATTTGTTTTTTGTTAATAATTATACCGGAAATCAAATGAACAATACTGATTGGTCTAAGTTTGCAAGAAAATTTCAATCCATGTAAGCAATAACTTTTGAGAATTGGCATATTCTTAATCTTATCTTGAGGCTATGTAAAACAAAACCAAAGGAAACATCGAGGATTATATATGTTTGAAGGCAGGCAATAACTTCGTGTTCAAAGGAGATGACTACGTAGGAATAGCTTTTGTTGTGAATCCATTTTTTATGCATACATCTCTTTTCTGCATATTAATATTTGGTGAATAGTTGCCTTTACTTAACCTTAGTCACTTAATTATTTAAACAGGGTGTCCGGAAAATACGTGTACAACGTTTAATGACAGATTCCTGACCTCCAAATAGGCCGATTTAAGCCAACTTAGTTATATCCGAAATTGCTTTGTTTAGCCTACAGGGAACGTCAAAAATTACAATTTTTCTTTTTAAATTACGTGAAAGCGTGCTATTTAGTGTAACACCATAAAGTGAGGCTTTCCAGTGGTATAGTCACAGGGTGTAAATAAGTGGCAATGCTATAAACCGGACGTCACATGTTAACAATCCTTTGGATTTTTATGTCATCAACTTTTTCTGAATACAAAATAATCATCCATCATAATTCTCAAAGTGACTTAATCTTTAATTCCAAAGGGGACAAAGAACACAAAGTCAAAGTCACAGTCAATGTATATGTGTATTTAGGGTTACACGTGTTTCGCCTTACGGCATCATCAGACCTAAATAAAATGATAACATAGAACCTAGTTTTAATTTTTCCGTGGTTCTATGTTATCATTTTATTAGGTCTGATGATGCCGTAAGGCGAAATACGTGTAACCCTAAATACACATATACATTGACTGTGACTTTGACTTTGTGTTCTTTGTCCCATTTGGAACTTTTTCTGATACCGCGAGGGATTTGGAAGATTTTTTACCCCTTGAAAAATTTTCCCAGAATAACCGGTTTTGCCAGCAAAAAATATTTTCAATTGTTTGACTAACTACTAAACACAGCAATGAAACAGGGAGCAAATAAATAGATATTATTTAAAAAAGTGGCAAAATTAAACAAGAAGAAAACATTATTTAAGCAAATGTGCAAAATGGTCTCCATTTTGCTCAATACATTTAGTGACACTCTTTAAAAAATGAAGTTGGCCTTTATTTACAGTCTGGGGCTTATTAAAAAGGGTGACAGCATTTAAAATTCGCGCCAATAGATCATTGTGAGAATTTACAGTTGTCTTGTAAACCTCTTTTTTAAAAGCGCCCCCTAAAAAGAAATCGCACATATTTAAATCCGGGGAACGTGGTGGCCATCTTACTGGCGCATCATTGCCTCTTCCAATCCACCTGTTGGTATATTGGTGATGCAGATACTGTCGAACAGCAGCAGAAAAATGAGGTGGGGCACCATCATGCATATACCATAATCTCTGTCGAAGCAAAAGAGGCAAATCTTCTAGAAGAATCGGTAGGGCATTTTGCAAGAAATTTAATTAAGTATTTCCATCTAATCTGTCTGGAATCTCCACAGAACCGATAAGGTAGCTATCAATAATACCTGCCCATACATTTATTTTGAATTGATGCTGATGGTGTGCAACTTTAATGGCATTTGGATTTTCATCCGTATAAACATGCTCGTTATGCAGGTTGGTAACTCCAGATCTTGTAAATCACGATTCGTCGGTAAACAAAATTGTTCTGCTGAAGTATGCATCACGTTCTTTTGTTTTGAATAAACTGGCAAAATTGGAGGCGTATGGGAGGATCAATCGGTAAAAGTTCCTGCACTTTCTGGACATGGTATGGATGTAATAACTGTTCTTTTACAATTTTGTGGATACTACTTTAAGGGATTTCTAATTCACGTTCTAAACGGCGTACACAAACACTCGGTTCTTCTTCAATCTTTTCCAAAATTTCCTCTTCATTTTGGACAATTCGAATTGTTCACCTGCGATCCCTACCTTCAAAATTTCTCGCAAAGCTGTCCGTTTCCCGAAGACGGCGCTCAATATTCCCAAATGTTTGGTGATTTGGCACTACACGGTTAGGATATCTCTTCCTGTATACCCTAACACTTTTACGCACGTTTCTGTGGCAAAACCCGTACACCAAAAGCATATCAACTTTCTCGGAGCCTTGCATGTTTAGTGATAAATAGAGATTTCAAATTAATATTTTTAACGTATGTCAAATTATCAAATAATATAGCAACGAAAACTGGTACAGTGATTATTGTAAGTAATGAATTATTAAATAATTAATTTTTAATTACGCATGCATCATAATCAACGATTATCGCACGCTGCAGCGCACCTGAAATGATGTTTATGATGCGCTTACTTTTTTAAAGGTTGCTATAGAAACATTTGATCATGTCAAATGTGACAAATTAATATATTCGTCAAAATATCCCTTAATTAAAATATTTTTGAGATTATGATGCATTTGTAATAAAAAATAACGTATGATATACGTGTTCAAGAGACCTTCAAAGCCCTTGTGACTTACAAAACACTGCGCTGCGCGTCGTGTTTTGAAATATGTCGCGCGTGCTTTAAAGACCCTCTTATACACTTATATCATAATATACTATTATTATAGTTATTGATTGTTATGTGCATGCAATTGAAAAAAATTTTTTTTGGCCAAAACCGCTTATCCTAAGAAAATTTTTTCAAGGGGTAAAAAAACTTCCAAATCGTTCGCGGTATCAGAAAAAAATATCTGTGTTGCCAGAAAGTTGATGACATAAAACA
The DNA here is from genome assembly GCA_016904865.1 of Pissodes strobi. Taxonomy (NCBI): domain Eukaryota; kingdom Metazoa; phylum Arthropoda; class Insecta; order Coleoptera; family Curculionidae; genus Pissodes; species Pissodes strobi. Next base: position 7,508 of record MU185339.1, read on the forward strand.
TCCAAAGGATTGTTAACATGTGACGTCACGTTTATAGCATTTCCACTTATTTACACCCGGCGACTATACCACTGGATAGCCTCACTTTATGGTGGTAGACTATACACCAAATATGGTGAAAATCAAATAGCACGCTTTCACGCGTAGCATTTTCAAATTTTGGCATGAACAAATGCTACTGTTTTGCTTGATTTATATTTATTTTTATTTACAAACACAATTTAATATGGATTATTCCAATATAGAATATAATATAGGTATTGTGTACATTACCTTGTTTTGTCTTGAAAGTTATTGAATACTCTGTCTATATTTACATTTATGATATACTAGGCGCTTGTAATGTGATGCTAGCACCTGGCTTGGTTTTTGTCCCTTGTAGAGTCGAAGGTACTCGACTAGGCCTCGGAAACTTCTTTTATAGGTTTTGATTGTGCACCAATTTGTCAGGCTATTGTCTTTGGATTTAAATACTTGAGCTCTCTTTATTACTCGGGAATGTGCTCACAAGCCTTTCTTTGAGCTAAAAGTTAATAAAAACTTAACAATTTGTTCGATAGAAATGTAACCTAGAGTATGTATTATTTTAGATCAATTTCTAGCAGTACATACCTCAAACGAGTTAGAGATCATATAAGTGGTCTAATATAGTTTATAATTCGTTTATTTGATTGTGTTTAGGTGTATTGTTTTTTGTTTTATTTATCTTTCGATGAGATTTCGTGTTTTCATTTCTTGTGTCAAAATGTCATTCACCTATCGGTCTATCAGTAACAGGTACACCATATGTTTTTTGACAGTTAAAATTAGACATGTTCAAGAATCGACGTTCCTAAATAACGATTCCTTTTAAGGTGTATTTACTTGATGCTTGGAGAATATGTTCTAGAGCAGTGACGTGGATGCTCTCGGACTCGCTATTTCAACTAAGTTAGGTTGGCAGCAATGTTTAGGGGTCAAAGTGCGAAATTGGTTCCAGGTTCTTTCTTTTGACGCCGTGTCGTCTAGGTGACGGGTCGATATCCCGTTGTGGCTTCTTCGAGGCGGAGGTGTAAATCCTCATGGACTGGTTCAAATAATTGGGGTATTTATTTTACGATATTTTTGCTACATTTAAGTTTTTTGACTCGAACTAGGGCCGTGTAGGTTACCTATATTAGTTTTTGTTGAGTTATTGGAATCCGACCTCCACGTGAAGAATTTATATATTGCTGTTGCTCTCATGTTGCTGATCCTTGGAATGGTCGATTATTGGTTTTGGAGAAATCTCTAGAATGGACACTATTTATTTTGTTCGACTGGCTATTACCAGGCTATAGGCCTTATAGATAGTTCTATAGGTAAGATGAAAAACTAGTTAGGTTATGAGTAATCATTTCAATGTCAGATATTTACTTTTTGCTTAGACAAATAATTGTTTTTAGGGTTCTCTCCACGGGTACCACTCTGGCACACGTATATCGCTTTGCCTAACTGTGATATCCTATCCAGCGTGTTTTTGGGTTACTTGCGTGTCTTAGATTTAAACCACCATTTGTATGTTATGCCCTTGTTATTATCATTGGCTGGATGTGGCGTACGAAGTTTGGAGAAGTCAGTTTCTGATTTGAAGTGGGTTGGAGTTGCATGAACCGTACATATAATAATACTGGTATAAGTTTGGAGAATAAATTTAGTTTAGAAAAACCTACTTCATACCATACCATTTACCATTTTATTTGTAAGGTTGTCGCGGCAAATTTAAAATATCTATTGATTGAGTGATTATACACATATTTTATTTTATATTATTGCGGCAGAACAAAATTCATGAATTTTAAACCCTGCGCTGTTTACCATCATTCTAGTGCCCTATTATTGGGTATGCGGAATATTTGCCTAACAGTTTATATCTGACACCATTGTTGATAATAGTCAATATTAGTAAGTTTCATTTCTATTGCTTTATTGTTTATACATGTGATTGTAATTGTACTATATCATTATTGTTTTATATCAAGGTATCTCCTCATTAATAGGGAAATAATAAAGTATTTATTTTGGGGAAATATTATGCCTTATTGAAAAGCTCCTCCAAAAATTACTTTTCAGCATTTAACAACATTATAGGTTTTTTTCCAAGTCGAGTCCCAGTTGATTTGGATGGCGCCCATTATCTTCATTAAAGTGTGCCGAGGATCCACGAACCTAGCTCTCTACTACATTACTGGCTGCCGTTTGCATCTAGAGGTAGGTTTACTAAAAGGACTTAAGAAAAGTTGCCATACACTTAAATTAAAAACATTTTTTTTTTTAATTTTTTACGCTCTTTGTAGGCTAAACGAAGCAATCTCGGATATAACTAAGTTGGCTTAAATCGGTCTATTTGAAGGTCAGGAATCTGTCATTAAACGTTGTACACGTATTTTCCGGACACTCTGTAAATCTGTTAAGTGTTGATATTCTTGCGTACGATAACTTACACTTATGTTTATTTAGGAGCAATGATCTTTATGAGAAATAATTTTCTATGTGCACCTTATACGCAGATAATTCTAATTAAAACATATATTAAGGATATGTGATCACGTTTTGGCATTCATATGAAACGGCCGTGTTTTTTTGTTTAAATCTTTAATAAATAATGAAAATGCAATCACATATCTAAAGTGGTTTATAAACATTTTCTCTAACTTTTATATATGTGTAGACTTTCCAAGTCAATATATATAATATACAGCACATATAGACAAAGTAACCCAAACTAACCCATACTAATTGTAATATCTAATTCATTTAGGAAAGTATAGGCACAAGGCTGAATATACATGCTGTTAATGTGACCAAGCTGCAAACTACTTAAGTAGATAGTACATACGAACTAAGAGAAAAAAATCTTATGAACATGGGTCCGAAAACCCTTCCCCAGTGAGCTAGAGTCATTTGAAGATGGTCTTCATAAGCTAGTTTTCGTTTTATAACTTCCAACTGCTGCAGCTATCACAACCAATTTTGGGACATACATTACTGGTAGTAAAGTCAATTACTTGAGCTTATTGGACATTGCTACCTTTAACCAGAGGTGTGGGAACCACGGGGAACTTGAGTAAATTTGACCACATTCCTCCAAGGGTTCAATTTCTTGCCATTCTGACATCAGATTGTGATTTGGCTATGTCTTTTACATAAAAAGGTTACTCTCGGTAAAAGTCGCTAAATGTCACCGTTTCTTGGGAAATTGGATAAAAACAAGTTAAGACTCACTGTTGTCAAAGAGTTATTGTTAAATTAGTGTCACGATTAGGCTATGGAGGTGAGAGAAATAGGCTCCCTAAATGTAATGGTTGGAGAATGGCGCGCAAAGTACTTGCGAAGCCCAGATTTTGAGGAAGAGGTGTTGAAATTAATTCTTCTCTAATCATCCAGTAACTCGTATTATAGTCCTTGAATGTAAAACATGTCAGTGTATGGGAGGTTGTTCATGAACAGCTTTTTCGCCCCTACCACCTTCAAAATTGTAAAGGATTGGGTTTAAATGATTTCATGTACCGCGTAAAAATTTTCCAGTATTTTCTTGACCGGTGTACGCAAGAAACTCAGTTTCCGAACTATGTACTTTTTACTGACGAGGCTGTGGTTACAAGAGAAGGCATTTTTAATTCACGAAATAGTCATTAAGTCATATGTGTGTTGAGGAAAACCCTCGTGGTGTGTTCATAACAGTTCGAGTCAAGCAGCCATCAAGGAAGCAACATTTGAAAATGCCAACTGGGATGCTGGCGAAACGTCCTGAGACAACCAATTCTACTGACGAACGGATTGAAACCCGGAATAACACTTTTGTTCAT